>ML255388.1:0-53165 GCA_005239495.1 Nicotiana undulata
TGAAAACTCTTGTGATCAGTGAATACCTCACACGGTACCCCATACAAATAGTGCCTCCAAATTATCAAGGCATGAACAATAGCTGCAAGCTCCAAATCATGGACTAGATAGTTCTTCTTGTGAATCTTCTACTGACGTGAAGCATAGGCTATAACTCTCCCATCCTGCATCAACACTGCACCCAGCCCAACTCACGAAGCATCACAATACTCGGTATAAGAACCTGAATCTGTGGGCAGTACCAACACTGGTGCTGTGGTCAATGCTGTCTTGAGCTTATGAAAGCTCGCTTCACACTCCTCCGACCATCTGAACTGAACACTCTTCTGCGTCAACTTGGTCATGGAGGCTGCTATAGATGAAAACCCCTCCACGAGCCGGCGATAATAGCCTGCTAGGCCCAAGAAACTCTGAATCTCTTTGGCTGAAGTGGGACTAGGCCAATCTCTAACTGTTGAAACTTTCTTCGGATCCACCTAAATGCCCTCTGTCGATACCACGTGGCCCAAGAATGCCACAGAACTCAACCAGAACTCACACTTAGAAAACTTGGCATACAACTGCCTATCCTTCAGAGTCTGGAGGACGACTCGAAGGTGCTGCTCGTGCTCCTCTCGGCTGTGAGAGTATATCAAAATATAATCTATAAACACGATTACAAATGAGTCCAAATAAGGACGGAATACCCGATTCATCAACTCCATAAAAGCAGCGGGGGCATTAGTCAACCCGAACGACATGACCAAAAACTCATAATGTCCATAATGAGTGCGAAAAGCTGTCTTTGGCACATCACAAGATCTAATCCTCAGCTGATGATAACTAGACCTCAAGTCTATTTTAGAGAACACCGTAGCACCCTGAAGCTGATCAAATAAGTCATCAATCCTCGGCAAAGGATACTTGTTCTTGATAGTAACCTTATTCAACTGCCGGTAGTCAATACACATCCTCATTGAGCCATCTTTCTTCTTCACGGACAATACTGGAGCACCCCAAGGTGAAACACTAGGCCTGATGAAGCCTTTATCCAACAAATCCTGTAACTGCTCCTTTAATTCCTTCAACTCTTGTGGAGCCATACGATACAAGGGAATAGAAATGGGCTGAGTGCTCTCAGCTACCTCAATACAAAAATCAATATCCCTGTCGGGTGGCATACCCGGCAGGTCAGCCGGGAATACTTATGGAAATTCACGAACCACGGGCACAGACTCTATAGAAGGAACCTCAGCACTAGAATCACGAACATAGGCCAAATAGGCCAAACAACCCTTCTCGACCATGCGCCGAGCCTTCATATAAGAAATAACTCTACCAGAAGAATGACTAGGAGTCCCTCTCCACTCTAAATGAGGCACTCCTGGCAAGGCTAAGGTCACTGTCTTGGCATGACAGTCCAAGATGACATGATAGGAAGATAACCAAAGTCAACCATATCAAGAAGCAAAGCATTAAACTGAGTCTCCACACCACCAATAACTACTACACAAGCACGGTAGACTTGATCTACCACTATGGAATCACCCACCAGCGTAGACACATGTACAAAAGTACTGAAGGAATCATGGGGCATACTCAAATAAGGGGAAAAATATGAAGACACATAAGAGAATGTAGAACCCGGATCGAATAACACCGAAGCATCTCGGCTGCAAACTGAAACCGTACTTGTAATAACTGCATCAGAAGCCTCAGCATTTGGACGAGCAGGAAAAGCATAACACCGGGGCTGAGCCTCTCCAACCTGTACATCTCTAGGTCTACCTGCTACGGGCTGACCTCTACCCCTCATGGCCTGCCCTCCACCTCTATGAGTCTGAACTCCACCTCTAGCACCACGACCACCACCCCAAGCTGGCTGAGGGGGTGTGGGTGCACCTGATGCGGGAACCCTGGCACGGGAACCCTGATACTGAGAACCACCAAAACCTTGGCAGCAAAATCTGGAAATATGCCCCATACCACCGCAAGTGAAGCAAGACCTCGACTGTTGAGAATACTGACCTTGGAACTGTCCCTGACAACCAGAATGACCACTCTGATAGCTCTGAATCGGCGGTGCACTGATGGACGCTGAAGGTGCACTGCGGGATACCTGGAGTGCCGACTGATAAGGCCTAGGAGGATGACTTCTGCCAAAGGGATCTCTGCCTCCAGATGAGGCACCACTGAAATGGCTGAAATGACGAGGTCTCTTGTCAGACCCCTTTCCACCACCCTGGGATAATACCATCTCAACGCACCTGACCACATCGGCTGCATCCTGAAAGGAGATATCAGTACCCGTCTCTCTGGCCATCTGAATCCTGATGGGCTGAGCTAGACCCTCAATAAACCTCCGAACCCTCTCCCGACAATGGGGAGTATCATAATGGCATGCCTAGCCAGCGTAATGAACCTGGTCTCGTACTGAGTGACGGACATGGAGCCCTGCTGTAGACGCTCAAAGTGCCTCCGAAGATCCTCTCTCTGAGTAACTGGAAGGAACTTCCCCAAGAACAACTCGGAGAACTCACCCCAAGTCAGAGGTGCAGACCCAGCTGGTCTGGTCAAGCAGTAATCTCTCCACCAAGTCTTGGCAGTGCCAGCAAGAAGAAATGTAGCAAAATCAACTTCATTGGACTCCACAATGCCCATGTTCCGAAGGACCTCATAACAACTATCTAAATAATCCTGGGGATCCTCTGATGGTGAACCACTAAATGTAGTAGTGAATGACTTGGTGAACCGATACAACCTCCACAGAGCGTCTGCTGACATGGCTGCTCCCTCAATTGCTGGTGCCACAATACCCGATTGAACTACTCCGGCCGTCTGAGGTGCTGGAGTCTGGAACTGAGTGGCAAACTGCTCTGGCGTATGAATAGCAGGAGTCTAGGTCCCTCCCTCAGCCTGATATCCAGATGGTGCAGTAGGAAGGAGACCGGCCTGAGCCACACTCTCCATGAGTCCCACTAAGCGGACTAGAGCGTCCTGAAGCACTGGGGTGGCAATGAACCCCTCTAGGACCTGAGCCGGTCCAACTGGGACTGTCGGAGTAGGAACCTCACCGGCAAAGTCTACCTATGGGTCCTCTATTGGAGCTGCTGCTCTAGCTTTGCCTCGGCCTCTAGCACGACCTCGACCTCGACCTCGACCCCTCGTAGAAGCTGCAATAGGAGGATCAGGCTGATGGTCTGTCGATGAGGAAGCGCGCGTTCTCGCCATCTGCGAGAGAGAAAAATAGAGACCCAATTAGTATTCAGGTTTCAACTGGCACGACTGAGAATGAAAGATGTGAATTTATTCCTAACTTTGCAGCCTCTGGGGGATAAGTACAGACGTCTCCGTACCGATCCCTCAGACTCTACCAAGTTTGTCTGTGAGTTGTGAGACCTAAGCAACCTAGGGCTCTGATACCAACTTGTCACGACCCAAAATCCAACCTTCGGGCCATGACTACGACTAACGGCGAACCCGCTAGACAAGCCAACGTTTGAACTAAATAAAATTCATTAACAACCAAAAAAGAACAAGATAACTAAAGCATCGATGGTCCGCAATGTGAGGGTTAATAAATAACCAAAATATAACGTAGCAATTTCGAAATAAAACCCATATACAAATCCTAGAACTGGTGTCACATACTCACGAACTGTCTAAGAGATTACTAAAATAAAGGTCTGAAAATAAGTACACAGGACTGTCTTTCAAATATAAAGTAAGACATAGCTGAAAGTGAAGAGTAGAAGGTGACGCCAAGGCCCACGAACGTCTGCGGGTCTACCTCGATGTCTCCTGTATGAACTAATGAGATGCTCCGACCGTCAGTGATCCCCAGGTCCGGCTGCGTAGTCTGCACAACATAAAAAGTGCAGGTGTAGCATCAGTACAACCGAACCCATGTACTGAGTAAGTGTCGAGCCTAACCTCGGCGAAGTAGTGACGAGGCTAGGACTGACAACAATATATGTACCTGTGCAATTCTATATAATAACAGGAAAAATGTCGACGGAAATAAGCAAGTAAGACAGATACGGGGAGAACATGCTCTGGGTAAAAGGGGCAACAAAATGCTAGCACGGTAGAACAGGGTAATAACTGAAATGTAAGGATAAAGGCAGGAATTTAACTTCTCAAATAGATAATGAACAACATAAGGCACGACATGTCCCCTCGTGCATAACCTCTCATCCACTCGGCACGGAATGTCCCCTCGTGCGTATATAATAACACTCGGCACGGAATGTCCCCTCGTGCATAACCTCACAATCACTCGGTACGGAATGTCCCCTCGTGCGTATATAATAACACTCGGCACGGAATGTCCCCTCGTGCGTATATAATAACACACGACACAGAATGTCCCCTCGTCCATAACCTCACAATCACTCGGCATGGAATGTCCCCTCTTGCGTATATAATGACACTCGGCACAAAATGTCACCTCGTGCATAACCTCACAATCACTCGGCACGAAATGTCCCCTCGTTCGTATATAATAACACTCGACACAGAATGTCCCCTCGTGCATAACCTCATAATCACTCGGCATGACATGTCACTTAGTGCGACAAATAATAAAACAAAACAACAATATAATGTGAAAGTCAACATTAAGAAGTCTCAAGTGCATGGAAATGCTCAATAAAATTCTATTGTCCCGGCAAGGAGAAATCATCAATTGCAAACTCAACGAATGCTTGACAAGGGTCTCAGCTATAACCAACCTCGCATCAGAAATACAATTTCACAGTGTAAGACTCAACTGAAACAAATAACTCAATAACTCCCCACGTCATGAAACAACATCAAGGTATCACTAGTAATTCGCCAATTACTCATAGTGCGAGGAATATTAAGAACACATTAAGTTTCATCATAATTGACTCACGGGCATGCTTGACCGCAGCATATAGGCACTCGTCACCACGCCTATACGTTATACATGAGTTACACATAGTAAACAAGACTCTATACCTAATCCATCAAGTTGAGGTTAGGCCAAACACTTACCTCGGCTCCAAAAATGCAAGTCAAGCCTCAATCACAGCCTTCCCTCTCAAATCCAACTCTGAATCGGTAATATCTAGACATAATAGATTTATTAAAATCAATAAGTACTCAATAAACCAATTCCCAATCCTAATTATACATTTCCTACTATTATTCAAAGAATACTAAAATTCGACCCCGGGCCCACACGTTCAGATTTTCGAAAATTCATGAAGGAATCAATTACCCGGAGTCTAAGGATCGAAGTTATGTGATTTATACAAGAATTCTATGGCCTAACATGGAAAGTAACAAAATCCTCAAGAACCCTAAATGACTACCTAATTCTATGATTTTTAGATGATTTAGTAGTGAATTTAACTAGGAATTAATGTTAAAACTAGAAGTTTATGGGGTTTAACTTACCTCTTACAGTGGGTGGTCGTGGGAGGTGCTGCTCAAACTTGGATGCTCTCTAATGGAGGTTGATGGTGGATAAAATGAAGAAAACCCAAAATTTTGGACATTTATGAGGGGCTGCCAACAGGAGTTTCCGCACCTGCGACCTTAGGACCGCATGTGCGGTCTAGCGCCTGCGAGCAATTGATCACCCCTTCGGAAAAAGGGCCTGGGACCCTGGGCTCGCACCTGCTGAGTTGGGAGACGCACCAGCGGTCCTGCTCCTGCAGAGTTTGGATTGCCCCTGCGGAATAGGTCGCACCTGCGAAGGCCTGGACTGCGGGTGCGGTGCCGCACCTGCGGCTGGGCAACTGCACCTGCGGTCACACCAGCTGTTGTGCACCAGCAGTGATTTTTGCTGGTTTTTGGCCTCATGCGGGGTCCGGGAGGCACCTGGCCCCACCCGAGCCCCCGTCCAAATATATTAACAAGTCCCAAATCATAAAACGGACTTTCTCGAGCCCACAGAATACTCAACACAACGCTAAAACTCAAAATCACCCTCAAAAACCCCTAAATTCAAAACTTAAGAACTTTGAAATTCTAGAATTCTATAACGATGCGTCGAACCGACCCATACAACTCGGAACGACTTCAAATTTTGCAGACAAGTCATAAATAACGTAGCGAAACTATTCCCAGCCTCGGAATTGCATTCGAACCTCGGTAGCATAAGGTCACATTCCTAACCAAAATTCAAGTTTTATGAACATCCTCAAAACTTTACAAACTCCAAATCTCTCATTTTGATCCTAAACCCGTCAAATCAAGCCCGTTTTACACCAAATTTCACGAATAGGACAAATAACATATAATAAATCTGTTTACGGGCTCCAGAACCGTAATACGGGCTTGGTAACACGGCTTTCACATAATTACTCATTTTCAAAATCCTTTATTATTTCCAGAAAACAATTTCTTGAAAAATTCATTTCTCAGGTTTGGGATCTCGGAATTCGATTCCGGGCATACGCCCAAGTCCCATATTTTCCTACAGACCCTCCAGGACCGTCACATCACGGGTCCGGATCCTTTTACCAAATATGTTGACCAAAGTCAACTTTATTCAATAATTCAATTCAAAATCCTATTTTTATCCAATTTTCACATGGAAGCTTCCTGGCTACCTGCCCGGGCTGCGCACGCATATCAAGGTAAGATTAACGGAGACTTTCGGGGCCTCAGAACACAAATTTAGCTGGAATTACTTAGGATGACGTTTTGGGTCATCACTCTTTTTTCTTAGATCATCTCTAAATTCTTTATAGATTGCAAGATATAAGTTTCCAATGTCAGCTCATTAAGAGTAGAATTTCTTTTTCATGAACGCGTTTCACAGGTCTAGTTTTTCCATTCTACTCTTCGTAATCACAACCAATTCTTTGCTATTGCGATGTATACCATTGTAGAAAAAAACAAGCAACTAAAAAGGGCTTAAAATGGCCCTAAACCACCCCGAAATTCACCCAAGACGCTCGGAACCCCGTTGAAATATACTAACAAGTCCCAAACATATTACAGACTAATGCGAAGCTTCATCATACTAACATCAAAACCGCGAATCGTCGATCAAGATCAATCTCTTAAGTTCATAAACTTCAAACTTCAATCCAAACGTCTGATTCAAGCCTAACCAATCCGGAACGAATCCAAATTCTGCATACAAGTTCCTAATAAACATATCGAACCTATTCCAAATTTAGGGACAACAATCCAAACCCGATAAAATCGAAGTCAACTCCCGGTCAAACCTATGAACTTTCCTAAGCTTCAAATTGCCAACTTTCACCAAATAGTGTTGAAACCTTCTATGAACATCCAAATGATCATGAAAAAAAAACCTCTCGCCTCTCTCTTCTCTCTCTCTAGGAATGGTGTATTAGAGCCTTTTCATGGCTGCCAAGGTCTCTCCCCAGCCTTTGGCTGTGGGAGAGCAGAATTATAACGCTAATGCAACAAACACAAGCCTTATCCTACGCAATCATATGCAGCGCGAGTCGTTACCAAAGAATCTGCTCAAATTCGGGAAAATATAAGTTTACTTCCGGTTAGAATTAATCATGGAGAACCAACCATTGAATTCACCATGGAGGATGTTAATGAGTTCACCATCAAAGAAGGGCTTCACCAAGCAATCATTTTCAAGTTTTCATATGGAAAACCATAATTGCACGAATTTAGAAAAACTTTTGCGAAATAGTTCGAGGTTAAAGGATATTGTAACATTGGACAGCGTGTATTTGAGCATATATTAGTAGGTTTGATCTATTTGATGACTATGTCCGGTTTGTATCAAGGTAAAATGGATATATTAAATCTAAAGGAGATGAATTTTTCTTCAGAACATTCCCCTGGACGTTAGGTTTTAATCCTAGAGAAGAAACATCGAAGTCGGTTGTGTGGATTTCTTTCCCTGACCTGCCGCCCAACTTTTTTGCAAAACAGTCGTTAATGTTGATCGCCTCAGTAGTAGGAAAACCTCTTTCTGTAGAAAAAGCGACACATGATCGTACTATGCCAAGTGCTGCGAGAGTTAAGGTTTTGTTAGACCTTTTGGACAAACATCCGAAGAAAGTTAAGATTCATATTGTCGACAAAGTTTCTGGGAAGTATGTGGAGTTTCATCAACAGGTGGTGTACGATAACCTCCCTAAGTATTGTACATGCTGTAAGCATCAAGGACATAATGAAAATTCATGTCGATCGATGAAGGGAAGAAACAGGGAAGCTAATGAAAATAATACTGTACCAGTTGAAATGACTGGATTGGAACAAAGTAATGTTGAGCAATTAAAAGGTGATGCTAGGGAGTTGTTGAATGCCAAACGAGCTACAAATAATATTCAGAAACTTCAAATATTTAAGTGCAACCAACTATGAAACCAACAGATGCTATTAATAAAGCAGATCATGGACGTGTTATTGATACAAATAGTGAGGCTAATGTCTTAGAGGGGAAAAAGAAGACTCCAGGATTTGTCACAAATACTGTTGCATTCACTGATCTAGTTGAAAAAACCAGCAGCCCTTGTAGCTACTGCTGTGGAAGCTGCGTTCTCCAGAAAAAACTGGACGTGTTTTTGATGGAAAGTCTGTTACAGCTTACTTGGAGACAACAAATACTCAAAATTCTGATGTCCAAGCAATGCAAAAATCAAATGGCAACGACTGGGCAATGATGAATCGATCACCAAACAAGAAGAATGCTCCAACTAGAAATAAATAGTCTATTGCATCAAAGAATGTTAGTGTCTCCAACTCCTTTGATGTATTGTTGAATGAATCTGAGTTGGGTGATGTTGAGAAGAATGTACAGCAGTTTGGTCATGATTTAGTCTCAATATCTAGGCTATATGAGACTTCAGGCAGTGGCAAACACCAGCAATCCTTGAAGAACGTAGATGATGGATCAAAAGTCTGAAAGGATCTTGCTCTGGTTCATGTCGACGAGAAAAATGCTAAGGCAGTACCTAATGCAGCCTCACCAACTTTACACATATCTAATCCATATCTGGACAAAATGGTAAAGGATGCTCAACAGCGATGTTCATAAATACAACTCCAAAGGTCAAGGCGCCACTGGCTACTTTGAACATATAGTTTCTATTGACGCGCAAAAGGCTGAACCAGTCCGATTGTCTAATGAAACCACAATGTCCAGTACGCCAAAGCTACATATTTCTAGTCCGGAGGTTGCAAAAATTATTAAAGAGACTCAGATGGCTATGATGATGAGTGAAAATCGTATGATCAAGCAACCATTGGTCACTTTGAACACATCAGTGCAAGATGTCCCTTCTCAAACGCTAGAATAATATGGTGAGCATGGTGGTGAATCTGGGCAGATGATGATTTCCACTGGAAACAATGATGAAATTATTAAAGCAAATGTTAGAGAAATGGCAGTTAAATCCAAATTGTGGGCTGACCAACGAGAGGTTGATGATGATGAAGATTGGGGTGTTGAATTTGACGGGCATTCGACTGATGAAGTTGAGCGATGTAGTGGAGATGAGGAGGTTGCCTCACCTGCCTTGCAAAATATTGGTAGATCTTCCCATCTCAATGCGAAGGCTCCTGTTTCATTCCTACAAAAAGACAGCAACACAATAAAAAAACTAGTCCAGCTGTTAGCTCGATGGTCAATACAGTAGATCATATCACTGTGCAGCACTAGACTATTGCTAACATTTTGCTTCGGGTGACAATGTTCAATATGTAGCAGCAACGACAGGACAATAGAAGCAATTACTAGGCAGTTCAACGACAATAATGCCAACCTCAAGTAACGAGCAGCAGCAGTAGTTTGGTCGAGCTACCAGTTCTACAGGTGATCAAACAGTAGTAACATTAAAAACGGGGCAACAACAAATTGTGATCACTGCTCCAGTTATTTCTTTAGAGGACAGAGAACTCTTGGATGCAATGGTAAGTTCCAATCCTGCCACCTCTCTAAATCATAATGTAGTTAGCACTGGTCGGGTGAATAAGAGTAGTAACAAAATACAAAGCATAGCACAACTCCAAAACAAAGTAGCGTTGGTTAATAAACAGGAAGGAAACAGTGTGCTAATTCAAGAACTTGTTCAAGACATGCCAAATCCGGTAATTGTGGGTCGAGATACGTATGAAGAGGGCGAGGAAGAAGATATTTTAAATCAATGACCGGCAGAGGCAGCAAGAAAAGGGAATCTATCACCTATGCATAGCGGCAAAAGAAAAAAAGACACATACAAGAGAAAAAAGTTGGGACGACAAGGTGAGTGTAGATGCAAACATAAGGCGACTCCCGATGAGAGTTGCCAAACAAAAGCAGGTTGTTCCAACTACGTCAACAAAGTCCAATCGTTCAAAAAAGAAAGCATAAATTTTGAAGCAATCTTGAAGAGGGATACCGAAGAAGACAAGATTATACAAGTTGAATCTTTCACAAGACTAGATAAAAGAGATCATCACTGTTATTACTACATTTTTTTATTCTACCATCACATTAGCATAGTGTTATGTAATATCATCACAGAGTATATTATAAACTCTGTGATGATCATTGAGTATCTAGTCTAAGCTAGTTCTTTCTTTATACATGCATGTTAGTAGGTGAGGCTTTTTTATGCCTCGATAGGAATAGTAAGGTAAGGTTTAGCCCAATATTGTCTGCCCAGGTCCTATGCCTTACGGAAAATACCCAAGCGGCTATGAGATTATATGCCCTCGTGAGACTTTGCCGGCAGCTACACCATGATTCCTCTACACGAGGCTGCCATATAGGGCATTGTTAGGCGCAGAGGAGTGATTATATAGCCAAGGCATAGAGGCAACACTACTGGTGCTATTGTCCCCCTTATTTGTACTTTTCCTATGTGGTTCTTCTTTTTCTTTTTAATTATTAATAAAACTAGCCCTAGGCCCTGCCTAGTGGATTGCTTAAAAAAAATCCAAATGCAAATCCGTACGTACTCCAAAGTCCAAAATCACCATTTGAGTTCTAGTACGTCGTTAGGTGGTCTAAGGCCTTGAATATCTTCACTTTTGGTATTATGACCTTTATGTATGGTCGGAATTGAATTTCGGGAAGTTTAGAAATTATTTGAAATGAAAATTATACTATCAGAAGCCTTAAGTTGGAAGAATTGGCTAAGATTTTGTTTTTGACTAAAACATCTCAGAATTGGGTTTTGAACTTTCCAATACGTTTGTGTGTTGATTTCATACTTGAACATATGTTGGGATTGAGTATTGAATCACCCGGGAGAATTTCGACGCATATTGTGGAAGGTTGGTATGTTAAAGGTTTAAATTTTTCATAAGTTTTATTTGAAGTGAATTTGGATGTTATCAATGCCCGTTTAAGGTTTTGAGCCTTGGAATAGCTTCGTTATGTAATTTATGACTCATGTGTGAAATTTGAAGTCATTCTAGATTGATTTGATACATTTTGGCACAAATGTAGAATTTGGAAATTTGAAAAAAAATTCATACATTTGACTCGAGGCACGATTCATGATTTTGATGTTGTCTGATGTGCTTTAAGGCATCGGGTAAGTTCGTATTGTACTTTGGGACGTGTTTGTATATCTGGTCAAGGTCTCGGGGGCCTTGATTCCGGATGGTTAATAGATCGAATTTTGGACTAAAGGTAAAGCGGGAGGATTCTGGTTGTTGGTGAAATCGCTTCTTGGGAAGCTTCATCGCAGAAGAGGCCTCGCAGAAGCGAGGCAGTGGACCGAAAAAGCGGCTAGAAGGGAGATGGGAAGAGGCTCCAGGTGCGAAGGAATTCCCCCACCTGCATGACTGTAGAAGAGGACCAAGGGTCGAAGAAGTGGTAGGGAGTGAGGCAGGTTGGAGGCGTAGGTGCGAGATTTGTGCCGCACCTGCAAGACCGCAGTAGAAGATTCTTGGTCGCAGGTGCGACTCCACAGAAGCGGAGTTTGGTCTGCATATGCAAATGTAGGAGGTCACTAGGTAGTGTGTTCTTTTAATAACATGATTTGGCCCATTTTCTTTCATTTTCACTTGGTTGGGGCGATGTTGGAGAGCTTCAAGGGGAGATTTTCATAAAGCAACACAAGGTAGGTGGCTCCTACCTATTACAAGTTAAATAAATGTTTTGTGTACTGATTTAAACATGGAAATTTGTAGAAACTTGGAATTTTTGTAGAAAACCTAGAATTTGGTATTTTTTTATTTTGATCATGAAATTGGACATGGAATTTGGAATAAGTTTTATATTTTAGTTTGTGGTGTTATGGGTAAAGTTTATCATCAAATATTTTTGAAATTGGGGCACGTGGGTCCGAGAGTTGTCTTTGTTGACTTTTGAGCGGAGTTCGGAATCATTTTCAATTGTTAAATTATACGTATTGGGGTATATTTTTATTGTTTGCACGTTGTTTGGCTACTTTTGAAGAGATGGGCATCGATTTGAGGTTTTCGAGAGGCGTTGGAGTCGGTTTTGGAACATCGGAGCGAGCTAAGTCTCCTTTCTTACCTTGTGAGGGGGAAGCTACCCCCTAGGTGATATTTATTTTTATGTGCAACTAGTTGTGGGTTCTACGTACGCACGAGGTGAGGGAAGTCCGTTCGTAGCTGAAACATGTTTATGTTCAGGTAGACTTATGACTCTATCATATATAATTGAATTATTTGAACTCGTTCTGCTGGCTTAATTAATTAAAGTTATAAATGAAATAGAGTTAGAAATAAATTTATGTACACTAGGACAAGCCTTAGCTCTTTGAGTTTCGGCGAGTTATTTGAGAAAGGGTAAAGATTATATTCATTTGATGCTCATGTGCTATATTGTAAACACGTGACTCCTTCCTTTTCTTGTGGATCGGATCGAACGCTTCGATATCATGTAGATGCATCTATGGTTTGTTCCACATGACCCTCGACAGTGTGCACATTATTCTGGATTAGGCCGAACGACCTAGGCGTAAATCGTGCGTTATATCTCTAGTAGTCCGAATGTTCGCGCGATAAACCTTCCATTGATGACCGACATTATATGGTATTCCTTATTTATTTGGTAATGAAACTTGACATTTTTTGAGCTGTTAAGGCAGAATACAAGATTTAGAAATTCTTGTTTTAAAAGAAGTAATTGGAAGATTATGTAACTTACATATTTAACCCATCATTGTTGTATGCTTCATATCTGCTCATATTTTATTATATATTTTTTTACAGGACCTTTAGTAAGTGTCTAAGTCGACCACTCGTCATTACTTCTTTGGGGTTAGGCTAGATACTTTCTATGTACGCGTTGATTTACATAGTCATGTTGCACTTCTGCACTAAATGTGCAGGATTTGACAGGTTCATTTGGTGATCACCCATAGCGCGTAGGCGCATCTGTTGAGGAGACTTTATGTGAGTTGCAACCCAGACTATTCATCACAGACCACCGAGTCTCCATCGTACTATTTATTTTATCATGTCTTATTTACATTCCACATAGATGTTGTATTATTATTGTACTCCTTAGATAATGCTCATGCACTTGTGACACCGGGTTTTGGGGAATCCTACTGGTTGTTCATTATTATAGTTCGAGTATTATTTTAATTTACCCTTTAAGTTCCATTTTATACTATTTTATTAATGAAAACTATGATTTCAAAGTATGAAAATGAGTAATTTAATTGATCAATCATCGTTGGCTTGCCTGACGCCGGTGTTAGCTGCTATCACGACCTATAGTGGAGTTTGGGTCGTGAAAATTCTCCCCCATTTAAACATACGTGCCAAGAGTCGTTCCAAAGCCATCAAATCACTGTGTAACCATACCATGCACATATCCGAGGCTGATCCCACGTCACCCCACTCCATATAAGCATACTGTTCAAGTTTTATCTCTGAGGGCTTCAACGACCTTTTCCCCATCAGGGGTTCTTTCCAAACTTATGCTCGGTTCGCATTCGGAAGTAAGCAAGGCAGAAGCCCCCAAGTTCGAGCAAGCCCTCACTCAAGGACTGTTTACAAAGTCCTAGGGTTATTTTTATCTCGAGTTCGAGCGAACGCTCGCTCGACTATTAAGCCTAAGGTCTACCTAAGTTCGAGCAAGACCTCACTCGCGGACTATTCACAAAGCCCTAGGACTACCTATATTTCGGGTACGAGCAAGACCTCACTCGGGGACTATTCACAAAGCCCCAGGACTACCTTTATTTCGGGTTCGAGAAAATGCTCCCTCGACAATTAAATCCAAAGGCTGCCCGAGCTCAGGAAAACTCTCACTCGAGGGACGTCACGAGGCTACATCTATTTTCAAAAGTCGAGACCCATCCCTCACTCAAATCGAGCCCAGAAGCCCCGGCAACCAAAGTTCACATCAGATCGATCCAAGCTTAGCTCGAGGGATAACTAAAGACTTTGAGAAGTGTCGCATTAATCAGCTAAAAACCTGAGGGTTTATTATGTTACAAGTCCAATATTCAGACCAACCATTATTGCCATACATTTTGATTTTCATAAATGAAGACGGAGCAAAATTCGACACAAATCAAAGGCAAATTAAAAAATTTCTTCGAGGACCCACTCCGAAATAGTGATGGATGGAGAAAATTCTACAGCCTATCAAAGAGCAAAATCTTTTAACAGGCAAAGAAAATTATGGCCTGGTGAAAACTTTGGCAAAGGCAGATCTCGCTAGCACTACTATTGTGAAGCCACTTCTTGAGACATTGTACTAGTGTGGGATGCAAAAGTTCGTAGATAGCGCCACATCACTCCGCAAAAAGCGGAAAAAATGAGCGCCACACCAGGTTGAAGTTAAGAGAGATGGGAAGCAATGTAAGGACTGCGTATCTTCCGATGCGAAAAACAATTAGAACCCTTCTCTCACTATTTTGTGCCAATAACAACAACTCAGTATAACCCCAATCGGTAGGGAAGAGCTTTGAACAAAAAAGGCCAAGGCATAACTGGTAAAGTCATTGTCGTATGACCTTATGGCCATAGGTTTGAACTATGAAAATAGGAATTTGGAGAGGAATACAGAGCACGGGAAGGATCAAAGTCTGTTGAAGAAAGAATGAGTAAGTCCTGGACCAAACAATCCTCCATTTAGAGGGAGGAAGTAGGGTAACCGACGGCGCAATCATTGCTCTGGGGGAAATAAATTGACAGAGCAATCAACGCTCTTGGGAAAATGAACCGGCGGCACAATTCAATGTTTCTAGGGAGACGAACCGCCGAGATGTCTCAACCACCTCAATAAGCTTACATTACGAGCATGACATCATCATAAGAAGATCGAGAAAATCAATATCAAAACCGTTTCTTATCCTTACACTCTAAGAAACGCAGGGACTATCTGTATACGACAAAAATCGGGGAGACAAATTTTATATCCATTATGGCATTTCAGAGCCTGATTCGTGTGAGCCTCGAAAGTACAGCTCGAGTCCCGATCCGAATTGTTTCATGCGTTTGACATCGGGTCAATACAGATCGGTGATTGGCACGAGCAAGCAACACGTGGGCAAAGGCAGTCAAGTTTGTAAAAAAGTACAAATTTGTACTATGACATTAAGTAACTGTATCAGCTGTATGACTTTGTAATAAATGTTTATGTAATATGTTGATATTTCCCCTCCTATATAAAGGGGACCCTTATCATTTTTTGCACACAACAATATTCAATACAAGGAACAAGAACATTTTCTGCTCTCTAACTCAAACATCCTCTATTGTCTCTTTACCAATTTATGACTTGCATTTATTGTATTTCATTAATTGTCTTTCATTTATTGTCTATCATTGATCATAAATAGCCTATTCCGAGGTCCATAGAATTGTTATAGCTCCGCCAGTCACATATCATTAGCCCCGAGCTTCGACCTCGAGGATCAATCTCGACTAGCTCGGAACCCCCGATCCTGAGGCAGTCTGGTTTTCCTATCTTCGCTTTCATATCGTTTTTACCTTATTCCTCTACCCACACTTAGAATCTATTTCCTAACAACTAGAATTAAAACATGTCGCATATTTTTAGAACTACATAATCAAATTTAATTGTAATTAATATTTTCAAGGTAAACAGTTGGCGCCCACCGTGGGGCTAAAAATAATTGTGATTGTTTTAGTGTTGGTTCACTGAAAAACGCAAGTCATCCTTCACACATTTTCTTGTCCAAGAATCTTTGATTTCAGGTCAAAATGTCTGACTCAGTGAATGCACACGAAAGCTATGGCTCTGAGAACTATGGGGAGAATGGTGTGGCTGTTTTAGATGCTGGCGCACCATTGCAAAACTGTGACAGCACACATGAACTAATCCACTCGAGCATAGATTCGTGTGACGCCCAACATGACGATGTCAGCTCTCACATTGACAGGAACACGCTCTGAGAGGACCAACATGAAGCATAGGAAACCCTCGCTCAAAGAGAATGAGGGGTCAGCGTCAACATAATCTTCAAAATGCTCTAGGAAAAATAAACGGTGATTACATCGACGGTCAAGCAATAGCACCAGGACCAGCCCCTCGAATCTAGCGGATACCAGAGAGATCGGGCAATAACGGGCCAACAGCCGACCCCACTATTGTGAAGAATATCGAGGACCTCACAAAGAGGATAGATTCAAGTTTCCCGTAGAGAGAACTGAGGCCGTGTAAGGAAAGATATCTACCTTACATCGAGAGTTGAAGAAGCACCGTAAGAAGCGACATACCCCGAATCGATCGCAACACGGACTAGAGCTGATATCCTCGAGGACCAGTGAACAAAGCTAAATTCAGCAGGCGTATGGGGCCTTCGGAGGTACTCTTATCGCCCAAACGCAACTTCATCATCGGCTTTTAGATATCTTATCAGCCATGGGAGGAATAAAAGACACCAGGTGGCCAAAGCCCATACTATCGGAGTCTTCACAAAGGAACTCTAACTTGGTGTACGAGTTTCATGCTACGCACGGTCATATGACCGAAGATTGCAGGAAACTCCGAGAGGAAGAAAGAGGGCCCAAAGGAGCGAAGCAGAAAAACAACAACGCGTACTCTATATGATCGTCGGAGGGATCGACATTCCTCAAGGGCCTGTGGTCAAGCGGCCAAAAAATGCATTGCTTGGGAGGCTGTGGATACACAACATGAGGGCAGTACCGTCTACCTTCCATCTAATGATAAAATTTCCAACGAAGGATGGGATAAACACAGTATATGGGGAGCAGGATGCGGCAAGGAAGATGTTCACAGTTCATGGTGAGGCACCGACGATCGCGTCCTTCACCGCGGAGGATCCTAAGGCCAGGAAAATACGTGAGGACGACGAGGAAGACATCCTAGCCCCCTGAACCTTCGTTGCCCCCAAGGAATCAGATGCAACTAAATCGACAGTCGAAGAACTAGAACAAGTTGCTCTTGTCAAACATCTCCCAGATCAAAAGGTATACATGGGAACGGGGCTAACCCCTGAACTCATGAGTAAATTCATTCAATTTCTTATCATTAATATCGACTGTTTCGCTTGGTCCCATTTAGACAGGACAAAGATCCCGCTGGAAACAACCACCCATCGACTAAGCGTCGATCCCATGTTCAAATCTGTGAAGCAAAAAAGGAGACCTCAGTCTGAGGTAAAGCATGCATTTATCAAAGATGAGGTAACGAAGCTCCTCAAAATAGGGTCTATTAGGGAAGTAAAATACCCCGATTGGTTGGCCAATGTGGTGGTAGTCCCCGAAAAAGGGAATAAGTTAAGAATGTGTGTAGATTATAAATATTTGAATTGGGCGTGCCCCAAGGATTCATTCCCATTGCCCAACATTGATCGCCTAATTGATGCCACGACCGGCCACGAGACCCTCACCTTCCTTGACGCCTACTCAGGGTACAATCAAATTCAGATGAACCCCGAGGATAGGGAAAAATCTTCGTTCATCACGAAGTATGGTACGTACTGCTACAACGTGATGCCTTTCGGGCTAAAGAACGCAGGAGACACGTACCAATGATTAGTTAATAAAATATTTGAGAATCAAATAGGCAAATCTATGGAAGTATGCATTGATGACATGCTAGTTAAGTCCCTGCGCGCAGAGGACCATTTAACTCATTTGCAGGAGACATTCAACATTCTCAGAAGCTACAATATGAAACTCAATCCAAAAAAGTATGCCTTCAGGGTGGGTTCGGGCAAATTTTTAGGCTTCATAATGTCAAATAGGGGAATCGAGATCAACCCCGACAAAATTAAAGTCATTGAGGAGATCACGATGGTAATTAACGCGAAGGTCGTGCAATGGATGACCGGGCGAATAGCAGCTTTGGGCCGATTCATATCGAGGTCGTAGGAAAAAAGTCACCATTTCTTCTCTTTTCTCAAAAAGAAAAATAGTTTTGAGTGGACTCCGGAATGCCAACAAGCATTAGAGGAGCTGAAGAAATATCTATCAAGCCCGTCTTTACTCCACACCCCGAAGGAGGATGAAACACTGTGTTTATACCTGGCTGTATTCGACGTAGCATTAAGTTGTGTGCTGGTTTGAGAAGAACAAGGTACACAATTCCCCGTCTACTATGTGAGTTGGACCTTGGGCGACGTCGAAACCAGTTACCCTCTTCTAGAAAAATTGGCTCTTGCACTAATCAGTGCATCACACAAATTAAAACCTAATTTTCGATGTCATCACATTTGTTTGTTAATGACATACCCCCTCCGAAGTATCTTGCATAAGCTCAAGTTATCAGGTCGATTGGCCAGATGGGCCATCGAACTTGGGGCACATGACATCGAATATCAGCCCCGAACGACTATCAAATCCCAAATTTTTACGGATTTTTTTGGTTGCCTTTGCGCCCGCTCTAATACCCGAAGCAGAGAAAGAACTTATGCTAAAACGGGCACATCCTCGAGGGTATGGACCCTGTTCACCGACGGTGCCTCGAATGTGAAAGGGTCCGGGCTCGGCATAGTTCTAAAGCCACCCACGGGCGACATGATTAGACAACCTATAAAACCGCAAAATTGACTAACAACGAATCCGAGTATGAGGCTATGATTATAGGTCTGGAATTAGCCAAAGGCCTATGAGCCGAAATCATCGAGGAAAAATGTGATTCCTTCTTGGTAGTGAACCAGGTAAATGGGAGCTTTGAAGTTTGAGATGATCGGATGCAAAGGTACTTAGACAAAACTCAAGTCACGATGCATCGTTTCAAAGAGCGGACCCTGACCCACATACCCTGAGACAAAAATAGTGAGGCAGATGCCCTCGCAAATCTGGGATCGTCCATCGAAGAAGGCAAAATATTCCTCGGAGCAGTTGTTTAGCTATCCAAATCAGTCATCGAGGAAGGCCATGCCGAAATTAACTCCACCAGCCTGACATGGGGTTGGAGAAACAAATATATCGATTACTTGGGAAGTGGGAAGCTGCCCACAAACCCAAAAGAGTCAAGAGCCTTATGACCAAAGCAGCTCGGTTCTCGATAGACGAAAGTAGAATTTTATACCGAAGAACCTTTGATGGGCTCCTGGCGGTATGCCTGGAACTATGAGATACGGATTATGTGCTCCGAGAAATCCACGAGGGTACTTGCGGAAATCAATGTGGCATCGATTCTCTAGTCCGAAAGGTGTTCAGAGCAGGTCATTATTGTGACAACATGGAAAATGATGCCAAGGAATTCGTTCGGAAATGCGACAAATGCCAAAGATTCACACCCATGATTCACCAACCCGGCGAACAGCTACATTCGGTCTCATCGTCGTGGTCGTTCATGAAATGTGGGATGGACATCGTTGGACCCCTGCCAACGGTACCAGGTAAAGCCAAATTTATTCTATTTATGACTGACTATTTCTCGGAATGAGTGGAAGCGCAGGCCTTCGAGAAAATAAGGGGAAAAGATGTCATCAACTTCATATGGGACCATATCCTGTGCTGATTTGGGATTCCCTCCGAGATAACCTGCGACAACGAAAAACAGTTCATCGGAAGCAAAGTGACAAAGTTTCTCGAGGACCATAAGATCAAAAAGATCTTGTCAACACCCTATCACCCCTATGCAGCCAAGCCAAATCCTCAAACAAAACCACCATTCAAAACTTAAAGAAGAAGATAGAAAATGCAAAAGGTAGATGGATGTAAATGTTGCCTAAGGTCCTACGGGCATATCGAACAACTCCAAAATCGAGTAGCGGGGAGACACCATTCTCTCTGGTGTATGGGTCTGAGCTTTGATATCGGTCGAGGTCGGGGAGCCGATTGCCAGATTCCGGCATGCTACTGAGAGTTAGAACAAAGAGGCTATGACTGCATTCCTCGAGCTATTATATGAGAAACGAGAAGCTTCACTGGTCCGAATGGCTGCCAAACAATAAAGAATCAAAAGGTATTATAACAGGAGAACAAATCTCCGGCACTTCGGAGTTGGGGACTTAGTCCTAAGAAAAGTCACCCTAAACACGTGTAACCCCAACGAGGGGAAGCTAGGCCAAAGCTGGGAAGGACCGTATCATGTCCTCGGAGTGATCGGCAAAGGATCCTACAAACTCGGCACCATGGAAGGTGAACAACTCCCAAACAACTGGAACATATTTATGCTCAAACGCTACTACTGTTGAGGTAAGACCACTCTCCTATATTCGATTACATATCCCAGACTAAACATCTGCAGATGACCAATAGGAGACAGGGAGGCACCCTTCAAACTTCAAAAGGCCCTGTATTTTAAAGCAGGCGTTGCACTTTTTTCCTCCAATCGCGTTTTATCCCTACAAAGGGTTTTACCGGCAAGGTTTTTAATAAGGCAACACCTACACGCTACCCAAGGAAAGCTTAAGCAAGTGTTCAAGTCTCTTTTCTGACTCAACCTCGAATACCGAGGGGCATCCCCCCAGAGGCCAAAACCTTGGAAAAACCAAAGAAAGTTGTCGACGAGAGCCTTGATAGGAAAATGATGTACCGGGCCAAATAGTCAAAATGAATCGTGTCCCCAAAGAATAATCGAGCCCTCGACGGTGAAGATATGTATACTTATACCTAGTAATCAATGGAGCACCTTTTATACAAAATCTCGTGATTTCAAAGAACATTTTTTATCACAAAAGGTGGCTCAAGAGACAGAAACTTCGCGGACATTCGGGGACTGACACCGAAGACTCGAGGCCATAAGATCCCAAGTGGGTAACCTCGATCCCAAAAATACCTCTGTGTGGCGGAATCAAAACTGTAAGTCTTACGGGCATGATCAAAACTTTAAGTCGTACGGGCATGATCGAAGCTGTAAGACCTCAAGTAAGGCATGTCCAAATAACATGACCTTATGAAAAACAAAATCCCGATTTTAAAGCCAAGGCTATATATTCGAACTTGTAAGACCCCTAAAAAGGCATACCCTAGAATATAGATGCTAAGAATACCTCACTCGGGGACTATAGGCTACGGCCAAACAAAACGACACCGATCAATAGGGTACATCCAAACACAATGACTATGGTCAATAGACTACGGCCAAAGACAACTACTCCGGGCGATAGGCAAAAGCCAAACTAACGCGACTCGGGGACGCCCGACCATCGCCACAAAATTTAATCCTACGAAAATATTTTGGAAAAAACCAGTTAAAACATGATACCTTCGACACAAGTAAAAGCGCTTAGATCATTTTCATGTCAGCTTCAAATAACGAAAAGGCTTGAAATAATTCAGCCATTGGGAAAAACCTTCTGAGGTGCTCATTTATCGTCACATAATGACTCCTAATCGAGGTTCTTTTCAAACCGTCGAAGAGTCAGACAAAATATTTTAATATATATTTGATGAGGGAAAATATAGCCATACTAATCCAACGAGTAAGAGCCTTAGTGCTAGATTACAAAGCCTCAGGGATAATTCTAAAAAATGTAGGGGTCGATGAGCTCGAGCCGTAACCCGAATCGAGGAATCAGCCTGAAACAGTTAAATAAAATGCCTAAGGGAAAAATGCATAGGAGCCTCCGGGCCAACATCAAAAAGCCTACGGGCCGATTAAAGGTCGAATCGACCTCACGCTTAAAAGTCTGACTGTCATCTTAAAGAGTCTCAGGGCTAATTCGAAGAACCTAAGGGTAGATGATCTCAATTCGGATTCCGACTGGATGAACGAGCTCTAAACGGTTAACTACAACACCTTAGGACTTGCATCGAAGATCGAACCCGGACCAACGACAAACGAGCCCGGCGATCTATTACAAAAGATAAAGGCGAAACAAGAAAATATGAAAGGCTTCTTATATATACATACATTGAAAGATAAAAAGATCCTATCCACGGGACCTGTGTCCGAAGCTCTTATAAAGAAAGAGGAAAAATAAATATACCCTTAGTCTATCGCCGGGGCTGCGCTTTCAACGCCACCCTCGGGGACTATGCCCTCTACAGTTCCAATTCTATCTCTAAGGGCTTCAACAACCTTTTCCCCATCGGGGGTTCTTTACAAACTTCTGCTCGGTTCACATTCGGAAGTAAGCAAGGCAACAACCCCCAAGTTCGAGCAAGCCCTAACTTAGGGACTGTTTACAAAGTCCTAGGGTTATTTTTATCTCGAGTTCGAGCGAACGCTCGCTCGACTATTAGGCTACCCAAGTTCGAGCAAGCCCTCACTCTGAGTATTCACAAAGCCCCAGGCTACCTTTATTTCGGGTTCGAGCAAACGCTCACTCGACCATTAAATCCAAAGGCTGCCTAAGCTCTGGAAAACTCTCACTCGAGGGTTGTCACGAGGCTACCCCTATTTTCAATACCCTGCCCTCACTCAACTCGAGCCCAGAAGTCCCGACTACCAAAGTTCAAATCAGATCGATCCAAGCTTAGCTCGAGGGATAAATAAAGACTTTGAGAAACGTCGCATTAATCAGCTAAAAATCCTGAGGGTTTATTATGTTACAAGTCCAATATTCGGACCAACCGTTAAGATCCATTCATTTGGATTTTTGTAAACGAAGACGGAGCGAAATTAGACACAAATCAAAGGCAAATTAAGAAGATCTTTTATTAATATGAGTTTATTACAAAGCCCGTAAGGGCCCTTACATAGAAATAAATAAGTAGAAAACAGCAACAGAAGGCCTAATCTACTTTCGAGGGTGTATCTTCGAGGGCAACATCTTCGAGAACTTCTTTCTCCGGGACTCTATTTCAATCTTTAAAGCAGCGTCTTCGAGGACCTCCTTCGAAACAGTGATGGATGGAGAAAATGATACAGCCTATCAAAGAGCAAAAGCTTTTAACAGGCAAAGACAATTGTGGCCTGGTGAAAAATTTGGCGAAGACGGATGTCTCAAGAACTAATATTGTGAAGCCACTTCTTGAGACATTGTAGCGGTGTGGAATGCAAAAGTTAGTAGATAGAGCCACCTCACTCTGCAAAAAGTGGAAATAATGAGGCTCCACACCAGGTTGAAGTTAAGAGAGATGAGCAGCAGTGTAAGGACCGCATATCTTTCGATGCGTAAAACATATGGCACCCTTCTCTCATTACTTAGATCCGACAACAACAACAACAACTCAATATAACCCCAATTAGTGGGGAAGAGTTTTGAACAAAAAATGCCAAGGCATAACTGGTAAAGTCGTTGCCGTATCACCTTGTGGCCGCAGGTTTGAACCATAAAAATAGGAATTTGGAGAGGAATGTAGAGGTGGGGAAGGATCAAAGTCTGATGAATAGAGAATGAGTAATTCTTGGCCAAAACAATCCCCCATTTATAGGGAGTCGGTAGGGTAACCGACGGCGCAATCACTTCTCTGGGGAAATAAATCGACAGAGCAATCAACGTTCTTGGGAAAATGAACCGGCGGCACAATTCAATGATTCTAGGGAGACGAACCGACGAGTTGTCTCAACCACCTCCAAAAGCTTACGTTACAAGCATGACATCATCACGAGAAGATCGAGAAAATCAAGATTAAAATCGTTTCTTATCCTTACACCCTAAAAACGCATGGACTATCTGTATACGGCTAAAATTGAGGAAACCAATTTTATATCCACTTTGGCATTTCATAGCCTGATTCGCGTGAGCCTCGAAAGTACGCCTCGAGGCCCGAGCCTAATTGTTCCCTACGTTCGACATCGGGACAATACAGATCGGTAACTGGCACGAGCAAGCAGCACGTGGGCAAAGGTAGTCAAGTCTGCATTAAAGTACAAATCCGTACTATGACATTAAGTAAGTGTATCAACTGTATGACTTTGTAATAAATTCTTATGTACTATGTTGGGATTTCCCCTCCTATTTAAAGGGGACCCTTATCATTTTTTTCACACAACAATGTTCATTACAAGGAACAAGAACATTCTCTTCTCTATAACTCAAACATCCTCTATTGTCTCTTTACCAATTTATTACTTGAATTTATTGTATTTCATTGATTGTCTATAATTTATTGTCTATCATTGATAATAAATAGCCTCTTCCGAGGTCCATAGAACTGTTATAGCTCTGTCAGTCACACATCATTAGCCCCGAGCTTTGACCTCGAGGATCTATCTCGTCTAGCTCGGAACCCCCGATCCTGGGGCAGTCTTGTTTGCCTATCTTCGTTTTCATATCGTTTTTACCATATTCCTTTACCTACGCTTAGCATCTATTGCCTAACAACTAGCATTAAAACATATCGCATATTTTTAGAACCACATAATCAAATTTAATTGTAATTACCATTTTCAAGGTAAACACTGTACCAAACTATAACCATAACCCAAGATGTAATCACTTGCATACCACATAACTTAGATACTTACACCAATAACTTCTAACCACAATAGCTGCCCAAAAATACAAATCTGGTACCTGTAACATACCCTATATAAACTAAAACCTTGTTCCAAACCTTCGTATATTGCCAATGGTGAATGAAACATGCAAAAACTCATAACCACTCATCAGATCGACAAGTCATGGAGCTCACTCTCGTCCGACAAGAACCATAGCCAAATTCTAAGTCGGTCAGTTGCATTATCCTTCCAAATGTATCATAATCAAATCTGATAGTGGTCATTCCAGGTTCACTAACCTCATCTCACCCAGTACAAGCTACTCGATTGATATGCTACACCAATATTACCTAGATCCACATACCACGCAATCCGTACACCAAATAAGTAACAACTCTAATGCACCCAAAAATGGAAAGTGAATCAAGTGAGAGAACATTTCCTCAAGTTCAACAGATACCACCACAAGAGCAATGCTATAAACCCATCACACAAAGGAGAACCAAAACACACGAAATCAACACAAAGGATCACATCCCAACATAACTCTGCTACGATGCATGACCTCATCCAAACACCGGTCAACATGAAATACGTCACACCATATTGGTTAAAGTTAGACAACCAATGCAAATCAACAACAAGAACATTAAGTGCATGACCATAATCATGGAGAACTAATAGCACAATTACCTTAAACGGGAAAGACCATAGCCAAGGCACAATCAACCATTCACACACCCAAGAACCATCTCGTTAAATTTTGCCATGAGGCCCAAATAGAAATGCATCTTGTGAGAAAATAACCAACATATCAAAACCCACTATAGCATAGTATAGTAACATATAGAACCTATCAGAACACGAACATTCTCACTCTAACTGAATGACACATCCCTCAACAATAGCAGTGTTGAGTAAGAAAATCTTACTTGATGTAGAGTACATATCCTCATTAATCCTACCATCGGGCCCCCAAATCAACTCCTCAAATCCCCAAATAGATAAATAACCCTCCAAAAGTACACAATAACTTAAGCATAATTTATACTCTCATTTGGCTAACTTTGGTCATATATTCATAGTCTAAGACTTCCGGCCTCCAAATCAGGAGAATACAAAAAAATGTCTACATATGATCCCGAATCAATCACTCGAATGAACGATACATATCTCATGCACAATCATCTTACGAGAGTTACTTCCATAATCCTTCTGTGTCACATAGCAATATCTGAACATCAACAATTGATCGATTAGGCAAGTGTCGTTACCAATGAACCATCCGTAAGTCAAAACATAGTGCTCCTTTTGAAATGCACACTCACCTCCGATGATATCAAATAGTACCACCATTCTTCTAAACATCTAAAACCGTCTGTGCGATCTAAAACTCATGACCTTCCTTTTGATCTAAAACTTGCACTTGAAAATCTCAATCATAAAAGTCGTACCGCATCTCATGCCATAATAGAAAAAACATGAGAGACCCTTAATCGACTCTGCGTCATCAGCAGAATACATACTTAATTAGTTAGAAACCTTCCACTCGATACCATCCAGGAGAAAACCAAAATACGCAACATACTCCTCATGCCAGTAGAAATATCCATCTCAAGTTGTGGCAGAAATAATCGAGAAAACTTCGAAATGCATTTGCACATAACCAAGCTATCAACACTGAATTCCTCTAACTTGACCAAGTCAAGAGGGTTTCCAAAACTCAAGAATATTGCCACAAAACATCACTAAAGTCTCACCAGATCATAAGAACCAAAAGAACCGACCATTCCCATTACCATGCCGATCTAAAGCACTACCAAGCTGGTCTATTTCTTAAAGTTTCTTCGGAACTTACTTCAAGTTAACAGTTCTCCTTACCAGAACACCAAGATCTTCAACAAAAGCTCATCACAAGAGATTCTAGCATGAAACCACGTCGTCTTAAAGTCCGTAAGCTACAATATTCCCTTTTAAGCACTCAAAATACTACATCTAAGACACCTACTCTGAAGTGTCCTTATGTGAATTTATAGTTGTTCCTTTTACCTTTCTGATACTAAAATATTGAATCCATAATTATATATAAATAATGCGAATCTCAACACCATTCAATGCAAATCTCAAATCTTAGCCATATAGAAATTCGGGGGAAATACTCAAATTCTATGTATGAATCTTGAACTCACTAGAACCATTCTCGAGAGTCATACACCCTATTCAAATCTCAAATGCGCAACCCAATCGAGCCGAACGATATGTGCCATATTAGAACACCAACACCCAAAAAAATAACCCCACCTTAATGCAACAGAGTGACTCCCATTTCTTAGTACTTTACATCCATCATGAACAACAAACCAAAACTTTTATAAGACTTCCATATATCCATAATGTGTAATACATCATGCATCCAGAAATTTCCTTACTCACGTCACCCTTGAAATCAACCTCTTGAAGTCAAAACTGATCAACAAGAATGCCTCAGGCAAAAAATTATATAACACATAACCATGCAATGTATTCATCGATATAAGACTCCCCCACTTGGCTCAAAGCCATAATACTCTTACTCCCCTATTTCCATAATCCCGCACTGCAATTCAACAAAATCCTTCATGAACTCATATAGCACTAATCATAAAACACCTCAATTCTTCTACTAAACACACACTCATTCTTGTGATAGTTAAGTCAACTTCCTCAAGCGATCCAAACTCAAATCGAAACATATGTAACCCATTGATAGAAAGAAACTTCCCACACAAACATCATAAGGATCAAACAACCTCAAAACATTCCGTAGGAGATGACTTTCCTACATAGCCTCAAACTGGCATCTTTATATGACCTTTCACGACCACAACTAATACACATCACTTAATCTTCTCGAGTCTGAACTCGTCAATAAGACATAAGAATCTATTTCATATCATAATTGGACAACATGAAAGATCCCTCAACACGGTCATAACTCGAGACTATACAACACATCGAGACAGAAATCAAGCACCCAATAGTTATTTTTGCATTACAAGTAACCCTTCTCATCTCATGAAAGCCATCTAAACACATCCCGGAGTCACATTATACTCATTGTATAGAGATCCAACCACTCACCGAGCCATAAAACCCACTCCTAGGGACAATACCGGACATATAAGTCCAAAAGCACGTGCTCACGCAACTAAAACCACCAAGCCAAAGCTACGGTCAAAACCTAGCCTTAAGTCTTCCAGAGCGGCCTATCACCAAAACACAGAAAAAAGATCTTGCGCCCCATCCATGTAATCATAAGTCATTGGTGTACAGTTGATACCGAGTGCTCACATATCACACAAGTGGATGGAATGAAATCAGTGATATATGCTTCAATCCGAATCAATGTCGCACGACAAAGAATGAAGTATGTGAAGTTTATCCAAGATGCCCTATAGCCTCTCGAAGATAGGTATAGACGTCATCATGTTAATCCGCAAGACTCTACTAGACACTTGCCTAAGACCCAAAATCCAACTAGTCGTGATGACACCTAACCCAACCCAGTAGGTAAATAAATCATCCATAAACATAATCTAAATTAGATTAATAGGCATAAATGTTAAAATAACGGAATTCCTATACATTAAATCAAGGACTGGTAGTACAAGTCATGAGACATTAAGGCTTAGATTTCCAAAACTGAAATAACATAATTACAACATCTGTTTGAAATGTACTTGAACAAAATTCAAATATAAATCTACCAAGGACAAGTGATAGCCATAACTGGAACACGAGTACCTCTTCAATGCTAGGTCCCGCCATACACAACAACATCAACTACAAAATCTGCACTTAAGATGCAGAAGTGTAGTGTGAATACAGTTGACCCCATGTACTCACTAGGTATCCTAACTAACCTCGGCGAGGTAAAAGAAGCAACAACTATAATTGATACTTGTTATCACTTGTACAGTCCATAATTTCAACAAGTATGGAACATATATATATTCAAATCAGGAAATCTCAGGTAAAACTACCTTGGTGCTCACAATTCTTTGTTTTCAAGTATTCTGTTAAGTCAACAATCCAGCATATAAGGAAGATATGCAAGTAAATCAAGCAAACAGTCAAGGAAATTCAAGTAAAGATGAAATGAAATAATCACATATCAATCTGTTGTAGTTCATAACCCGATCAAAAAATAGTCACCAGCTCTCCCAGAGCTCACATTAACCAAAAACTCGTTGGTTTCTCACAATCCACGTATATACCATGAAGAGAGAAATATGAGAGGGTTACCCTAAGGGGTGGATCCTTATCCACATGCAAGCCCACCATATTAACGTGCTACCAACGCGGCGTGGTCAAATGCTCAACATCATAATCCGCCTGGCATGGTCACAAGCTCAATATCATAATCCTCTCGGCATGGTTAGATGCTCAATATCATAATTCGCCCGGTGTGGTCATATGCATGTACACACAATCCGTCTAGTGTGGTCCCAGTCATAACAACATAATATGCCCGGTGTGGTCACAGGAATAACAACATAATCTGCCCAGTGTGGTCATAGTGATAACATCACAATCCGCCCGGCATGGTCACATGCATAACAACTTAATCCACCCGACGTGGTCACATGCATAACAGCACAATCCAGCCTGCGTGGTCCCATGCATCTAGCAAATCATATCACACAGAAGCAAGTATACAGGAACACATATATATGACAAATAAATATGAGATTTCATGCTCCTGGACTGGTATAATGATAGGCTAAAGTCGGCAAAGTGTGCTATCATAACTTAAATCAGCAATTTTATCACAGAAATAGCAATTACCAAGTTTATTAAGGGAATTAGCCACTTCATAACCTAAAATATGACTCAAATAGTTCACAAAAATGTTACTATTAGGAACATTATAACTTAAAGCTTGAGATTCAATTCTAGACATATCATAGCCTAAGTACTACCCCGAGCATGGATAAATACCCCGGTGCTTGCACATGGGTTTAACACCTACACATATGCGCACCCATAGCATGGATCTATCACAAAATAATGCCTCAACCAGTTAGATATACTTATCTAAAACAAGCCAAAACAAACACTGAGTAAGCCAAACAATAGTCTAGAAGATCCATGCGCAAATCAACCTCCAAACGGCTCTAAACTAGCCAAAGGGCTACAACTTTTGTGTTTTGGTTCATCTCTAAATTCCTAATAGATTGCAAGATATAAGCTTCCAAATTAATCTTAGTGACAACATAATTTCTTCTTTGCGAGCGCAAATCTTCCTCTGCGAACGCATTCACACGTTAATTTTTCCATTTACTCTTTGCGATCGCGACCAATGCTCTGTGATTGTGATGTACAGTCTTGTAACAAAAAACAAACAACCAAAATGGGGCTAGAAATGGTCTGAAATCGCCCTGAAACGCACTCGAGTCCCTCGGGACCTTGTCTAAGCATACCAACAAGTCCCAAAATATATTACGGACCTACTCGAGGCCTCAAATCATACATACTAACATCAAAACCACAAATCGTTGATCAAAATCCATTTCTTAAGTTCATAAACTTCAAACGTCAAACCAAGCATCTGATTCAAGCCTAACCAATCCCAAATGAATCCAAAATTTGCATACAAGTTCCAAATAACATATTGAACGTATTCCAACTCCTAGAACAACAATCCAAACTCGATAACATCGAAGTAAACTCCCGGTCAAACTTATGAACTTTTGAAAGCTTAAAATTGCTAGCTTTCGTAAAATTGTGTTGTAACCTTCTAGGAACATCCACATGAATATCCGCGCATACGCCCAAGTTCATAATCACCATCCGGACCCAGCAGGACCATCAAAACTATAATTCAGGGTCAGCTTGGTCAACTCTTTCAACATAAAACTTCTAAAATAAAAGTCATTATTTTAAATCAATTTCGAATCACCCGAAAACAAAAAACGACGATACATACAAATCATAATATATCATATGAAGATACTAATGCCATAGAACCATCGAAAGGAATGCGAATTCGCAAAACAACCGGCAAGGTCATTACACTTAGACACAAGAAAGGGGATTGAATTGTGTCTTATTTGATTTACGTGTTTTCATAGACCCTGGTTCTTTGAACTAGTTCAACACACTTAAACAAGAATAATTGCCTAAAAGTAATCAACACAGATATTTTTACACGTAAAACCTCCTTGCTCAAGGGAGTAAAAACCATGACCTACCCAATAGGATTTTTCTCAAATCTACACTAACTTCAAAGTGCAGTTTTTAGGTTACAACTCAATAACCAAGGGAACTAACTCTAGTACCTTAACCCCTACAACCAATCCAATTGTCGCAACACCTTTACTAACTCAAGCCTATAAAGCTAACAAAAAAAAAAGTCTCAATAATAACGTGCTACAAAACTTCAATGAAAGCAGATAGGTTACAAGTCAAAACAAAAGACTCAACCTACCAACTAAAGAACTTAAGCAGCTTCATCGTCAAGAACATGTTCTTTAGTTAATTGACTTGGATCTTCAAAAGTACCTTGTTGATTTGCTTGCTATTGTCATAAGTATTCTCACACTTTTTTCTAAATAGCAGTAGTCTTGAATTGTTGAAAAATGTATTCTTTTATAGGTGCAAGGTTGACCGAAACACTCCTTCAATTAATGCTTCAAAACCCAAAATATTTCGGTTAAGGAAATCCTTTCTCGCTTAGGCTACGTTCCCCTATCTTACTCCAACTTGCATCCTTTGTGCTTCGTACAAGTATTTTCAGTGTACATATATTCCTTTTATTACATGAAGTCCTCTAAAGCGCATATTCCCTTTTCAGTGATAGGATATTCTATGAATCTCTACTCGCATGGGAATGCTGGTGTTCCGCGTTTGACTCGGTGACTTTTGGCTAGCCTGCTGTAAACATGGTTCTTTTGACGTTCATCATACTCACTTAAGAACATCTTTACAACATTCTTGCAATATTATAGACTAGACCTTCAAAGCTGGTTCTTATCACAATTTTTAATCATAAAGCACAATATATTCCAAGCTCAATAAATTCCTTCTTTTTGATGGTGACAAACCCATGTACAAATAAGTCAACAAGTTGTCCAATTTTTCATCAATATTCAAAATCAGAACGAGTTTCATTGGAAACACTCTTCTTCACGTTGTCCATGCTTGCACAAGTGTAAGGTTTTTCCTTCCATTCATCACAACCCCATAGATGGCTAGTCATATCTCATAGTTAATCTTGCAAACAAACAACTCAAGTTAGATATATTCATTGTTAACATTAGTTTTGCAAGAACCAAGTTTATAAGCACACCCCTAAATTCCCCCTTTTGGCATCATCAAAAGTCCAACAAGTCAGTAAGGTCAATGAGAGAATGGAGTAATGTAAAACTCATGGCCGATTGGGCCACACTAACTTGTACATATCATCACGAGTATACATGAACAATCAAAAATATTTTGTCGAGACACATAGGATTGGCCAAAAAGAAAAAAATAATATATTTTTATTTTTTAAACTATGTACCACATTAAGACCAAATGGGGACCCAAACAAAAATACGGTGAAACAAACCTGACAAACTGCCATTAATCATCAACAAAAAGACAAAAAAAAATCAGACACTGGTCATAGAGGGGGTGTAGGACAAACAATGTACAATAGGTATATTGAGAACTTAAGAGGACAGAGGATCAAGTTTTTTTGGTGGAAGAGGGTTCTCCTTGTATTAGCCCTAGAAGCTTGTCGCTTCTCGCAGCAGAAGTGTCACGTCCCAAATTACTCCCTAGACATGATAAGCACCCAGCACACACCACCCGCCAAACGAACCATAATTTAATACCTTAGCCATTAATTAGTAGCATTTGATAAATTAGATGAGTATCCAAACCATTTGATAATCAATTACAAGTAATTAATATCTCAAAAAAACAAAATTTAAAAACTCTAGCCCAAATCTCACAATAGACCATGGAACATCTAAGAGAAATACAAAAGATATTATATGAATAAATGATAAAGGCTCTTTTGACAGCCTCCACGAACAATGTGGTGGCTTACCTCAATAACTGAATCAACTCTTGCGAACTTGTCAGCTACGAGCTTCGTCTTCACCAATAGTATCTGCATGGACTTGCAGGTAAGGAGTAAGTTATATGTAGACATAACCAAGTAAGATCCTCGACCTGCCACTCTAAATACCTCTGGAACAAGTGTTAAAAAATATAAATACACAATGAGCACATAAATAATGTGCACACAAATTCTTTCAATATTTAATTACTTTATAAGGTCCAAATAATTATTCAATAACAACACTATATATTTCAACACAAATCATACTAAGGACTCGTCAAAAACGGCAGTGAATAAAATTAACCAAACACCCAGACAAGTCCATGGAAGCATACACATTGCTCAAGAATCTATCACGACAGAATACACAATGCCCCAAAAATATTACTGCAGCAGAGAAGTAATTTCTAACGCGCCAATGCCATAGCATGAGGCTCCGCCACACCACAAATCACTTATTAAATAATTTTTAGTTTTTCACAAGATATTATATATTACAGGCTAGTCTAAGACCACCGATTTTATCAAGTACACCATCGTCCCAATACAGGAACCAGGATGACAAATTATACTTTCAAAATGGGTTTTCAAAAAGCAAGCATCAAAGCTTAAAATCTCACTTACCTTGAATTCACTATCCAAGTACTCTTTTCAATAACTCAACTATACTCTTGGGTCTCCAGATCACCTCAAACTACACAAAATAGATTTAGAATGGTAAATAACCCTTGGATAAATATTTTTTATTATTTTTAATACAAGTAAAACTCGTGGTCAAAGGCTGACCCATCCGACTTCTTTCACCTTTCAATCACGGTCTATGTTTTTCGCCACAAAAGTTTTGTTTGTTGTATTCTATCTGAAACCATTCCGGTATTCAAAGAGACCTCCTCTAAGGCTTGCTAAACCAAATTTGAATCTTATAGTTATGATTCCACAGGTTCGAACCAACCAACTAGCAAATTACACCAACTTTATTTGAATCCAAAAATAACAAGATCTGCATAACAAGCTAGTAACTATTATGAAGTATAAACATGGCCAAAAGCAATTGATCACGATCCAAGTGCTATATAATATCCATCCGACTAGTATTGAAATCGGAGATCCATACTCTTTCATGTATCCATTGCACTGGAAAACATACAAGCTCTATAACTACAACCCTATACTAGGACATCTCCACCGTTCTTGCATAAGGCAGTGTTGGAACACATCCAAATACTCTTACATAATATTCTCACATATGCAGTGGAGAATCTCCATATGTTCCTATATAATACTCTTACGTACTGCGGTGTTAGAGAAAATACATACACCCCAGCCTAAATATTTCATACGTTGTTACTCTTATGCAATATTATATTGAACTATTTCCCCAACATATCGCTTTATAGAATACTGTGATGCATCAGTAATTCAGACTGAATTAGGCATGAGATCTCTATGAGCCTATCACGATTAGTGAAACTAGGATCATAACTTTCGCAATAAACATGATAGACTAACCACGAAATCTACAACGATGTATTTTTATATTCCTTCAGAGTTAACCATCTTTACAATAATGTTTCGAATCTCTAACACTTATTTAATATATGAACAGTTCAAACGCTAAAAAAATTATATTTTTGATATCTCATATCAACCCATGTCATCATTAGCTCTCATTCTCTGGTTCTAAGCAATATTTGTGGATGTTGAAGTTACTAAATGTTATAAACATTGCATATATTGGAGCACAAATCTCCTCAAGTCAACCCTTACGATTGTATACATATTCAACTCTTTAGCTATAGTGCTCCATCATCATTTTCTATAAAGTAGGTCCTGCTTCAAAAAGTTGATAACTAATCCCCCAATAAGGTCAGGACTCTATACCGACAAAGTTTGTTTTCTCAAACAAAGACAATTGTAATATCACATGTGCTACCATCAATCTATTACTCTTTTATTAGACATCACAAGCCCTAAAATATCATAGCTGAAGAATAAAAATTCACACTTATAACTTTCATATTTAATCGGCATTACCTCGATGTTTATAGAACCATCCTGAACTGCAGCATATGTTTTATCAACTATGAAATGTCTCTTATATGTCATTAATAACATAATAACTATAAGTCTAAGGAACAATTTGCATGCTTGGGCCATATGGTCCATAACGATTACTAGTGCCTTTTACTATGAAAAAACCATTATCATATGTTCACACCAACGATAACAAGTCTTAGAATATATTCTTCCGAATATCTAACTCTTTTATCTTTCACTCATGGTGTATGATAATCGTTATACTCTACGACTTACTCTTACTTTAACAGCTAATTATACTCATGTGGAGTAGTTTGATATTCAACTTATTATTGTATTGGCGCATTAAGTCTTATACCAAAGTCTTATTTTTCTCTCACAAGCTGAAATTTACCCAGAGACACTCATTATGATTAATTTGTTATCACATAGTGACACTCAGGCTTATAATCAACGTGCTTAAATTTTATAATCTTAAGCCACAATCAAACTTATAACATCACCATTTCTATATTAATACTACCATATCACTTCATTAGGCATTAAGATGATAATTATATAAGTATTTTCCTCCAAATATCTTACACTGCCAATCCCAACAGCCTAGACAAGACTAAACTATTACACTTATTAGTTTTCCCTTAACTATTCTCTCTCCTAATCAGACTCGTAATGAAGAGATGTATCTATAACCTCGAGTTTGAATATGTCGCTCAAGATCACGCTATACTTAACATATTATTACCCAAAACTTCCACGTCAATTGTGTCGTTCAACAGAGGAGGATACCCGTTTCCTAGTCATTTGCGAAGGGATATCCCAAGGTTCAACTTGATTAATCTCAAAGCATGAATAAGTAATGAAAGAAGGGAAACATCGTAGATGTTCAGTAGCCTCAAGGTCATAACAATGGAAGTCTACATACTCATGAGCAAGACTCTACCAAATACTGCTCCATGACCCAGAACTTAAAGCCTACGCTCTTATACTAACTTTGTCACGTCCCAAACTACCACTCGACGTAACTGGCACCAAGCACACACAACCCACCATGCGAACCGTACTTTCGTACCTTAGCCATTAATTTGCAGCCTTTGATAAATTAAATGAGTATCCAAATCATCTGATGATCAATAATGAATAAATAATATCTCCAAATATTAAATTAAGAACTCTAGCCCAAATCTCACACTAGACCATGGACCATCTTGGAGAATTACAAAAGATGTCATATGAATAAATGTTAAAGGCTCTTTTGATAGCCTTCGCGAACAATACGGTTGCACACCTCAATAACTGTATCAACTCTAACAAACTCGTCAGCTACTAGCTTCGTCTTCACCAATAGTATATGCATAGACATGCAGGTAAGGAGTGAATTATACATAAATATAACACAGTAAGATTCTCGACATGTCAATCCAAATACCTCTGGAACAAGTGTTAAAAAATACAAATACACAATGAGTACAAAAAATAATATGCACACAAATTCTTTCATGATATAATTACTTCATACGGTCCAAATAACTATTTAACAACAACACTATATATTTCAAAACAAACCATTCTAAGTGCTCCAAATCTATAACGACGTCATACACAATACCCCAAAAATATTACGTTAGTGAAAAAATAATTTCTAACGCCCAAGCACAAGGCTACACCAAACCATAAATCAATTATTAAATAATTTTCAGCTTTTTTCACAAAATAATATCAATTTGCGACTTGTCTAAGACCACCAATTCTGCCAAGAACACACTCGTCCTACCACATGGACCAGGCACACAAAACATACTTTCAAAACAGATTTTAAGAAAGCAAGTATCAAAGTTTAAAATCTCACTTACCTCGAATTCACAAGTCAAATTTGCACTTAAATGTTGACCTAAAAAGTCAACTCTAGTTAACGGGTCAGAATTTCCGGACCATGACCACCAATAAATTCTCCTTGTCAAGAGGATTCTAGAAAACTAATCAAAATCGAGTGATAGCTCTTGCCTTTTCAAATTTATGAAATTGGTTCAAGAACCCTATGGCTAGACTTTCTAAATTTCTGAAAATTTCTCCTTCTTTCTACCATAAATCTTTTCTCAGAATCATGTAATAAGCTCAAATAAATGTTAAAGGTCATTACCTTGATAATTTGGGCTGAAAATCTTTAATTTTCTCTTCTCTTTTTCTCTCTTTTACTCCCTTTCTTTTCTTTTGTCCTACAACATTTTGTTTCCCGTTGTCTTTCTTCATCTTCATTCCTCCGGTGCCGCTGGATTCTTTTCCTTTTAAAGGGTTTCATCCCTTTCACTTTTATTTCTTTTATCCTTATTTCGTTATTTTTTTAAAAAATCTATGGCTAAAGACAAAATAATACTTTATTTTTTAAAAAACAATATTAGTTATTACATGAGGCTTCTTGTTCTTTCTTTTTCTCCTCTTAAACCTCCAGTTTTCCTCCTTCAGTGAGGCAATCTCTTTTATCAATTTCTCATTTTCCTCATTTGCAATGACCAATTCATCAAGTAGGTTAGTAACCATGATTTTGCTTTTGGTTCTAGGTGGTCGGACAATACAATCACATTCCCTTAGAGTCTTTTCATCAAACAAGTCTTTTCTTCATACCCATTTTAGGACTTCTGTGGTAAACCCTAAAAATACTCAAACACCCTAGTCAACAAAAACCCATATGGCAAAGCATGGGTACCCCGTTCTTGATCAGCATCCCTTGCCACGTGTTTCAACATCAAAGATGGGTTGATTGGCCTATTTTGATCAAGGACCTTCATAACAGCCAAATACATGTAGGTTTCCTCATGCCTCTTTTCAGAACGAGGCAGTAAGCACTTGCTCACAAATTCAAAGAGCACTTTGTGAACTAGCTGCATCTCCCATTTTCCTACCTTTGGGAGTGGCATAGATGATTCAGTCTTCTTCTTCCCATTTCTTTGAAGACAGACGTCATCCTCCTAATCCTCCTCCTTCACTTTTTCTTCTTCTTCTTCTTCTTCTTCTTCTTCTTCTTCTTCTTCGTCTTCTTCTTCCACTCACTAAATCCACCTCTTCGACATCAAACTCATCAATTTCTTCTTCATCCTCTTCTCCACTCACTAAATCCATCTCTTCTACATCAGACTCATCAATTAGCTTGAATCCTTGTCTTTCTTTCTTCTTTTTTTTACTCTCCTCCATAGCTTTCTCTAATGCTGCCTCACTTATTTTCCTGGTCACAGGTGTTCTTCCCCCTAAATTGACGGATCTAGAAGAGTATTTTGTTTGCAATAGACTTCACCCTCTTGGGAGCAAATTTTTCTTCAGCTTTCCTCTTCTCCTTTAGCCTGATTCACTAGGGCCTCATTATCACTGCCTTTACTATCCTCCTTCTTAACTTCTGCCTCTCCTTTCTTTTCCCCTTCTTCGTCAATATCAGTCCAATCAAGGGACTCATATTTCTCAGGGCCAGCAGACAAAGAACCATTTTCTTGAACCTGACTTCCCTCTTGCTAGTCACATCATCTCGTACAACTACAAGTTCTCCCTCACCAGCAATAGAATAACTATGTTTGTGTCCAAGGTCTAATGGTCTTTCTACTCCATCACGTACGCTCTCCCCATGTTCTCCTACAACATCCTCTTGTGTCTTCTTGCTTATGCCATCAAAAATGTTTTCACCATCCTTTACTGTAGTCACCCCGCTCTTCAACACTAATTCATCCTAAATTTCAGCAACTTCTTCTGTAGTCGTTTTCTTAACAGTGACCGCTTTTTCCTGTTCATCGTCAACCTCCTCCACATTATCAACTTTTGCTTCTCCTTAAACTTTTGGCTCCTCCATAACCAGTTTATCACTCTCAAGCTCTTCACTATGGTCCTTGGCTAGATTAGGCTTGGGTGGTTGCGGAAACAGGTGTAGTAGGGTTAGGGTTTGTACTTTTTGTGGGAATTTCATCAGAGAATTTTCTTGGTGAGTTTTCCATGATAATGAATTTATGTGATTTTTTAGGAAGATGAGGTTAGGGTTTTATTTGATTTGGTTAGAAAACGGTGTTGGATTTTACAAATTAAGATCATACCGAGGGAATTGAAAAGAGGAAAGGAATTTATAAGGACAGATTTGGTAGCTTATTGGCACTAATTTCTCCTTTTAGCTGATCCTAGTCTGACTCTAATTGGGAGAGAAGGGGTAACATTTACATTTTTAAATTTTGAAAAGTGGCGGTTTAGGTGACTTAATTGGGCGACAGAGACGTGTGCAAGTAGTTTAGGAAATTGGTCCTGATTGCACGTGAACTGGAGCTAATCATGATTACTCTACGACTTGAGGGTTTTGGAACCTGATCCACCATTGATATTTTCTGGAATTAGAGAGACTTATTTACGGGGTTAAGAAAATAGGTGGGGACCTGGTTTAATGACGCGACAACTTAATAATTTAGTACAACAAGCAGTTGGAAAGAGGGTACATACCTAGATGTCAAACATCCAAGTTCTTTGACTTATTTCCTCAATGTTGGTTGTGAAACATTTTCTAGTCTAGACCTTTGTCATCAGATTATTCGTCCATGACCTAGATTGCATGTCATGTGTGCATACCTGTTACAATATACGACTGAGCTAGACGTTATATAACACATTTACTCACTGAACATGTTATTCAAACATAGTTAATTATTGAGGGAAGTCGAGAGTGTTTTTAGTCCATTTTGATTAGGCCAAGATCCAAGCGGTTCATCTCAAAGTGATCCCTGCTCAAAGCTTGTGATGAATATGTCATTAATTTGATCTTCTTCCTTGCAAAACTCCATAGTTATATGCCCTTTTTCAACATTATTTCTCAAGAAGTTGTGCGCCACACCAATATGTTTGGTTTTCTTTTGGTTGACTGGGTTCTTGGATATATTCATTACATATGTATTGTCACACAATATGGGGAGAGTTTCAATCATCACTCCATCATCTTCCAGTTATTGTTTTATCCATAGCAGCAAAGCACAACATGATTCAGCAACTACACACTCAGTTTCAGTAGTTGATAAGGCTATAAAAATTTGTTTCTTAAATCCCCATGAGATTAGACATGATCCAAGAACGTGAGACATTTCTAAAGTTCTCTTCGTGTCCTCCAAGAATCCTGCATAGTCATCATCTGCATATCCAATCAATTCGGAGGAGCCGCCTGTTGGGTACCCAAGAACTAGGCCTTGAGTATCCTTGAGATATCTCAAGGTTCTTTTAACAATATTCAAATGTGATTTTTTTGGACAAGACTGGAATCTTACACGTAGCTCCATACTATACATAATGTCAGGTATACTTGCAGTCAAGCAGAGTAAGGAACAAATCATTCCATTGTAGTTCTTTTCATTAACAAGTGTACCAGATTCATCCATATCCAGCCTGGTTGCAGTAGCAATAAGAGTATTAATTGTTTTAGCATTGTTCATATCAAACCTTTTGAGTAGATCCTTCATGTACTTATGTTGGTGTACTGTAGTTCCTTTTTCTGTCTGCTTGACTTGGAGTTCAAGGAAGAAACTCAATCCTGTCATACCCATTTCAAATTCACTTCCCATGAGTTCAGCAAATCTATTAAAAAAAGATTCACTCGTGGCTCCAAAGATGATCTCATCAACATATATTTGCACTATAAGCAAGTTCTTATAACTTTTTAACAAAAACAATGTGTTATCAATTTTGTCATTCTCCAGGAGATATTTTGACAGTCTTTCATACCATGTCCTTAGAGCCTGTTTTAACCCATACATTGCCTTGTCCGACTTGTACACATAATTTGGAAACTCATTACTATCGAAGCATGAGTATTGTCGGACAAACACTTCTTCCTTTAAGTACCCATTCAGAAAGGCACTCTTCACATCTATTTGATATAGCTTGAAACCCTTATATGAAGCAAAGACAGTGATCATTCGAATTGCCTCCATCTTGGCCACGGGAGCAAACGTTTCATCTTATTCAATTCATTCTTCTTGATTACAATCATGTACAACCACTCTGGCTTTATTTATGATAATATTTCCTTGATCATCCATCTTGTTTCTGAACACCCACCTGGTTTCAATGAATGCTTATCTTTTGAGTTTGGAACCAGGTGCCAAACTTTGCTTCTTTCAAATTGGTTCAATTCTTACTTTATGGACACTATCCAGTCTGTGTCTCAAGAGATTCTTCTATGTTATTAGGCTCCACCATGGATATGTAAGCTCAGAACGCAATCATGTTCCTAAATTCTGATCTTCTCACCATTCCAGAATCAACATGAGTAAGCACATTTGTCAAAGCATGGGATCTTTGATGTTTTCCTCCCCTGGCAGTGTTTCCTTCATGTTTAGTAGGGGGAGCATGTGCTGTATTTTCATCTTGGTTTTCTTGGGCTATTTGTTTAACCAAAGAATTAGATTCTCTGCCAAAGCTATTTAAAGAAGAACACGGGTTTCTGAAAACCAAAAGGATATGCAAATAATTGTTAATAGATTTGTAAATAAAAAGCAGTAACGATGCGCAAAATTAAGTATATTTCAATAGTGATTCGAATGTGTCCTTACAAGTTATATTTTACTCCTTTTTATAGGGAATTTCTTAATATAACGTCTACTCTTTTTAGTGATTGAGCATTAATGGCTAAATAATGGCATTACCGTATCGTTAAAATGATTAATCGTAACTGTTGCGTGAAGATTGTGTAACGTTTGGCTCATTAATTGAAGATCGATAAATCTACCCTCTATTCTGCCTTGATTCATTCTGACCGTGTCTCTTCATCTCCTCAATCTGGTTGAGATTCCCGTATCTGATTACCTCGTGGGTATGTTGTTCCGTTCCTCTTTGTCTCGTACCTCTTCATAAAGTCTCGTCCAATTTCATGTCTTCATTGCTACACATGGATTGCTGAGTCATCATAATTAGTACACGTGTAAAGATTATTTTTACCAATACATATAGTCCCCCCACTTACCATTTATTTGTCGATTTAATATTTGATAAGTGGATACTCATTTATGGCGGGAATATTTTGTCGCTGCTTCACTCGTACCATTGTATCCGTTTCTGAATGTTTGGAACGCTTGTCACTTCCATTTAATGCTCGTTCCGCGTGGCATCCCCAGATTTGTTCTGAAATTATTCAGTGCCTTTTAGGTCTTCTTGCGGCTGCATCAGTCACGAAGTGACAACTTCAAATATGACTTTCACATCACTATTTTTTCCATTTTTTCGACGTTCGCCTTCGAGTATAAATACCCCTTTTCCTTTCTTTATATTCACGAAAAACTTCATTCCTTCTTTCTTTATTTGTAAATTCTTCATCTTCATAAATATGTCTTCTTCAAACCAACAATCTAGAAAGATCATCATTGTAGATGAATTGAATCCCTCTTCTGCTCCAACACGGAGTAGAAGAGGCGGTAGGCTTAGGAGCTTAAGCTCTACTCCTTCCAGGAGTTCTTCTTATTCTTCTCTCCCACCATCTTCTATGTCTAATATTCCTTTGTCTTCTTCGAGGGCTAGGGCTTCTAGATCTTCATCAAAGAGTAGAGAGCATAATGAACCACTTCGTGAGCCGAGAGTCGATGAGATTGTTCCCGCAGAGTTTTCTTTCGCCAAGTATAGTCAGGCTATGAGTGAGCAGCTTTCTTCAATGTCATCACATGACAATGCTGACCATTATCCTACCCAAATAATAGAGGGCTTAGTGTCTATTACACACAGGAATTGTTATTGGAAACCTGATTTTCCTGTTGTTGTTCCTAACGATAACCAAAGGATAACCTCTTACTGGGTACTCTTTTGTCTATACTTATCTCTTCATATTAGGATTCAAGCCTCCCATCGACCCTGTTATCATCCAGTTTTGTCTATTCTTCAAAGTTTGTGTGGGACAAGTCGGTCCTCTTGTTTGGCGAGTAGTCGTGTGCCTTAGGTATTTGGCCAATTTAGCTTCCGTACCCTTTACTTTTCATCATCTTATTCACCTATATTCTCCGATGTTGTTCCTCCAAGGAGTGTTTACTCTCGCGGAATGAAGTAAAAGGATGTTAGTTACTCCATATGATAAAAAGGATAAATGGTGGTATGTCCGGTATGTTGCTGTCCCTACTGCATGTTTACTAGGTGAAGAAAATCTCCCCTTCCTTGAGAAGTGGAACCTTGCACGTGAGTACATTTTTGCTCACTTTCCCTTTTTTGTTTTCGATAGCTTTTCTGACCTAGCGACCCTTGTCCTTCTCCTTTGCTTCTAAACTAGCCGAATCGTGGGACATCAAAAGAGGTAAGTTGATTGTTGGTTTTTATTCCTCACTCTCGTATAGGTTAACTTGGTTCGTTCCATTCTTAGGGATAAGAAGGATCCACTGGAAAGACTGGAGTAGTATCTTCATTAGCCGGAAGGAATTAGTCTCCACTAGCGTCATTCTAAGAACGAACAAGAAAAGGGTTACTGTTTAGGATAGATGGATGTGGCCCAATGGCTAAAGCTATGCCAGCTTCTTGTAGACTGAACTCTTATCAGTACCGTGACTTTTTATTTTCCTTTTGCAGCAACCATGGGAACCATCGAGAATGTCTCCGATTTCCGTGATTGGATAGAAATTGTTTTATCAATTGCTCCTTTAGAAGAATGTTCGTGGAAGTACCTCTCTTTGAGGTTTGGTTGGAAGGTGAAGACCCATGGTAAGTGAAGTTTTTTGTTTTTACTTTTTCCCTTTTTGAGCTTTATCTGACCCTTTTATTTGGTAGGGTTTCTTGCTCATGGAATTTCTGCAGCGGCTGTGTCCGCCTCGAAGGTGTCCCTGGATAAGGCTCAGGAGATCATCGTTGGCTCCTCCTTATCGGAAAGGAAGATGAGTGGGTCACGGACCTTATAGGATGAAGAGGAAGTGGAGGGTTCGCTGGTCCATAGGTCACATGGGAGGAGGGTGGTCTCCGACGATGAGTTTGCATGCGTTGTTGATCTTCCCGTGCGTGAGTCAGAACTTTCTGCTCTCGAAGATGAAAATCCGTCTCATGTTCATGAGTCCGTTGATCACCTGTTCCAACAAGGTTTTGGTACCATCTCAGATGAAGACCCTCTTGTTGTTTTTTCTCCTCCTTCTCCCATTGTTATTTCTGCTCCCACGGTTGTTCCTACTCCCCAGCCTACTTCGCCCATAGCTCCGGCACCCGCCCCCACTTCTGTGCCTTCTACTGTTGAAGTAGAGTCTTCCATCAGGGGGGTGATGAAGCAAGTTACAATAGAGTTTCTTGCGGCGGGCAACCTCTTGAAAAAGTCGGGCTAGGCTGATGTATGGTTAAAGCCATTGATTGGCCCAACTGAGAAGTCTAAGCTGGAAAGCCACATCTCGTTGACTTGGATGAACGAGATTGTGCACTCATCCTTAAAGGTAAAAATTGCTCTTCCTTCATATGTACTTATATATTCTTACAGTATTTAATTTATCTTTTTTTGTAGATCAACCTTATAGGCACATAGTTAATGAAAAGAACTGTTCAAGTGGAGCAATCAGCGAATGGCTTCCAAACTAAGGCTAACAATTGGAAGGACCAATACGAGGGTTTACAGCTTGACATGGAGGCAATGGAGGAGGAAAAGTGTACCTTGGAGCAGCAGGTTAAAGTTTTTTCAGCAGAACTGGCCATAGAGAAGGCGTCTTCAAACCAGGTAGGCAAGGACAAAAATACCTTGGAGTCTTCCTTTCCTGAGTAGCTTTCTCGTGCCACAGAAGAGATTAGGAGCCTGAAGGCCTTGTTGGATCAGAAGGAGGCATACTCTGGTGAACTTGTTCAATTGCTCACCCAAACCCAAAATGACCTTCGTATTTCTTCAGAGAAGGTCCAGTTTTTGGAAAGGTCTCTTGCTCCTATACAAGCTTCCCATGATGTTGTCGTGGCTAAGAGAGATGAGCTAAGAGCTAAAGCTGAACAATGGGAGAAGGACTACGAGGCGCTTGAAGACAAAGCAGTCGTCGATGTTAGCTGGGCTTATTTGAATGCCCGCCTTGACACATTGATGGAAATGGGCCAAGAGGGGTTTGACCTGGAAGCTGAAATTGCTAAAACTAGAGAGACGATTGAGAAGTCTCAGCCAAATCAGAATTTCTCTTCACCTGAAGCTGAGGTCTCTGCTGTTCGTGTCTCGCCATCTCAAGCTTCTCCTCCTGCCAGTGAAGACAACCCCTATCTAGTGAAAGAATTTAAGGAACTTGGTTCTCTTTTTTTTGCAACAATAGGTGGTTAACCCCGGCCCCATTGGGGGTAAAGTTTGATCCTTTGTAATACCTCAACTGACAACTTAGGGGCAACCTATGTACAAACAAATTCGGCTTAGACTAAGTTAATACTTAGTTTTTTGCCGTAATATATCAATATTAATATTAGTATGACTTTTGATTTCTTTGAGTTTTTTTTTCCACTCTTAAGTCTTTGCATGCTTTCTTGATGTTTTTGGTTTACCTCTTAGTTTTTGACTTTGCATTAAAAAATGCTTAGATTATTCGTACCTTTTCGTAATAGGCACGATTTATAAAAGAGGGCCCTTTTTTTATCGACACTTAATGAAGCCGACGTCTCAACTTCATAATGGTATAAATGTACAGAAGAGAGAAAGGAATTTCACATGTTTTTCTTTGACAATGTTTAGAAGAAAGTCTTTGTATTATTTCAAACTTTCGTAACATTTTACATGTATTTGTGTATCGTCTATAACTCTTTTATAACTATTTTTTGGTATAAACTTGCACTCGTAACTGTTTTTCTTTTGCAACAACTTTTTCGAATTAATATAAGGGTATAATTGTTTTCATGTATAAATTTTTTTTGAATAAATACAAGGATAATGCTTTTTCATCCATAACTGTTTTCATTTACAATAGTTTATGAATAATTACAAGGATGTTCTCTCATCCGTAGCTAATATTATGCCTTTAACCTAAAAATTCGTGTACATTTACGAATATATTTTTTTTGAAACATTCGTTTACATTTACGTATATGTTTTTTGAAGGTTTCTTAATCGGGCTTTGTGTTTTTGTCTTTGGCTCTTTGATTTTGCTCATAGTCCTTGACTTGTTTGGGAAGATGGATCTTCAGGCTTGATCTTTGACTTTCTGATAGTCTTCTTTGCTTCTTCTTTGCCTTCCATACTGTATAGTCCCCCAAGTGTTTGATCTTTGAAGAATGAAATCTCGAGCACTTGACTATTCCTTCCTTGTGGTCCTTTTCCTGAAAAGGAAAAACATACGGGACTCGAAGGTATATAGTTTTTAGATGATGAATGCTTAACCCTTAACTTCCATCAGAAAGTTGTAACCCTAGACCGGGAATCCAGTTACTTCCTCGTGTCTATGCAGGTCTAATATCATCATCTGTTGATGGGTTAGCTTTTTGCCTATCATCTAAAAAGGTTAGTACAATTTTATCTGCACAAAAGTAAAATCGAACGTAATGATACCTGACCGGGGGTATTCCTTTTACTCAGAAGTAATACTTCTTCAAATGAACAACATTCCAACTGGTTGGTAAGATCTTCTGCCGTCCATAGTTTCAAGCTCATAAGCCCCTTTTCCAGCAATGCCACGGACTTTGTAAGGTCCTTCCCAATTAGGATTTAGCTTTCCTGCACCAGCTTCCTTCATCGATTGGAAGACTTTTTTAAGAACGAAGTCCCAAATTTTGAAATATCTGAGGCGAGCTTTTCTGTTGTAATATCGCTCTTTAATTTGTTTTTGGGCTGCCATAAGTATTAGTGCACTTTCTCTCCTTTACTCGAGCAAATCCAGATTTGTTCTCAACTCGTCGTTGTTTGTTACTTCCGTTGTTGTTGTGAACCTCGTGCTTGATTCATCGATTTCTACTAGTATTAAAGCTTTTGAACCATAAACAAGCGCGAATGGATATTCTCCTGTGGCTGTCTTTGCAGTAGTTCTGTAAGCCCATTATACTGCCGGTAGCTCGTCATGCCAGTTTCCCTTGGCTTTTTCCAACCGTCTCTTTAAGTGTTTGACGATGACTTTGTTTTTTGACTTGGCTTGCCCATTAGCCACGGGGTGATAGTGTGATGAAGTGATTCGTTTGATTTGCTATCTTTCAAAGAATTCTGTGATTTGTGAGCCTATGAATTGCGGGCCATTGTCACACATGATCTCCCTTGGTATTCCAAAGAGGCATATTATGTGTCTCCATATGAAACTTTTCACTTCTTTTTCTCGCAGCTGTTTAAAAGCGTCTGCCTCCACCCATTTTGTGAAATAATCCGTTAATACGAGTAAGAACCGTACCTTTCCTTTAGCTAGGGGAAGGGGTCCCACTATATCCATACCCCATTTCATAAATGGCCATGGTGACACCACTGGGTGGAGTAACTCTGCTGGTCGATGCATATTGTTAGCATACCGTTGACATTTGTCGCATTTGGCTACGAACGTTTCAGCCTCTTCTTCCATTTTAGGCCAATAGTACCCTGTTCTGATTAGGGTTTTGACTAAGGATCTCGCTCTTGCGTGGTTTCCACAATGTCCCTCGTGTACTTCCTTCATCACGTACTCCGTTTGATTGGGTCCAAGGCACTTTTCTAGGGGACCTCCAAACATTTTGCGGTATAAATTATCACGAACTAGGCAATACCGTGCAGCTTTTCCGGCAAAGTGCTTGAGCTGCATTTTTATCTTCTGGTACGGTACCATTCTGCAAAAAGTTTACAATTTTGTTTCTCCAATCCTAGGTAAAATTGTTAAATGTTACCTCATTTTTGTCCTAGTCGATTGCTGAATGGAATAAGTGTCACGACCCCAAATCCTAACCGGTCGTGATGGCGCCTATCGTGGAACTAGGCTAGCCACTATCTAATTGCACATTTCCTTTGGTAAAATTTCCCCAAATCATTAATAATCCTTCATAAGAAGTATATAATTTTCTAAATCTTTAAACAAGCATAAATAAGCTAAGTGCCAATACCTGGATCTGCACACAGAGGTGCAGGGAGTAATGATGCGTACGCCAACTCATTAGTAATGAAAATAAATCAACTCTGACAATAAGAAACACACAGTAACAAAACATCAATCCACAAATAGTAAAATATTGAGTTCTAACAGTGAATACATTTAGACAATATCCTTAAATCCAGTTTTCCGTAAAAATCCTTTGAATAAGAATGATTTCAAATGTTTATCAGTAGAATTCCCAAGAATCTCAGTATAAAAATGAAATGAATCATAATCAATTACTCAAGTAAAAATATCATCATATACTGCACCTGGGGCCAAATCACCACTCAGTATCAGTCACTCAACACCTCACAATCACTCAATAATAGTCACTCAGCACCTCACCATCACTCAGTAACAGTCACTCATGCCTCCCAATCACTCGGCACTCGGCACTCGGCACTCGGCACTCGGCACTCGCACTTAGTAGGTACCTGCGCTCACTGGGGGTGTACAGACTCCGAAAGGGATCCTATAGCCCAAGCGCTATAAATAGACAAATCATGGCACCAATCACTCTGGCACTCGGCCTCTCTCATATCATAAATATCCTCACAGTATTGGCTTTCGGCCTCACTCAGTCAGACACTCTCAGAATTCCACTCGGTTCATAAATAAACGGGGTTCTCGACCCAAAACAATATTTTATTTCATGAACAATAATATCAACAAATCCTGAGTGTCAAAATAGTTCAACAAGAAAGACTGAGTGTAAATCATAGTTACCACATGAGGGATATCAGAAATTAGCCCCCAATGGGTCTAAACAAATCAACACGAGGGCCCAAACATGGCTTACAACCCAAATATATGAAAAACATGGAAATACCATTTATCATATAATTTAAAAGCAGTTTCGCAACTCAATAGTTGTCTCAAAAGGAACCAATTTCAAATTCCCCAGTTAGTGCACGCCACACACTCGTCATCCAGTGTGTACGTCACTCCACAATATTGAAAGTATGCTATGTCCGAGGTTTCATATCCTCAGGACAGGATTTAAAGTCATTACTTACCTCAAACTAGCCCAAAATGCTACTCTGCAACACTCTTGCCCCTCGAATCAGCTCCCGAATGCTCCGAATATATCAAAATCAGATTTATCACCTCAAAATATGCTAGGGAGATGAAACCCAATCGAAAATATCAACATTAGGCACAATTCCCGAAATTGGCCAAAAATCGACCCCCGAACCCACGTCTCGGAACTCGATAAACCTTACACCAAAACGATTCTCATCCTCCCACGAGTCTATACATATACAGAACGCTGAAATCGAAGTCCAAATGACCCCTCAAATCACTCTTAGAAGGTCTCTTAAACTCAAGCCCTAATTGTCCCTTTTTACACTGATTTTCCCCAATTTATCACCACTAATTAGGTCCTTAATCACATATAATCGACTTATAAAGTCCAAAAACCTTGCCTCAATGAAGAACTATCGTTTCCCTCTTCGAAAACTCTCCAAAAGATTAAACCCCGTTAAAAAATGGTGGAAACGTAAAGAAGGGTCGCGGATTTGATTTTTATATACTGCCCAGGCATTACTCACTGTGATCGCGGCAATAGGCACGCGATCGCGAAGGAAAAAATAGTTGCCCCGTAATTTAACACTATGCGATCACAATATTAGCCACGCGATCGCGATCGCGATTCAACCCGGTCCAAACTCACGCGATCGCAATCCTTCCCACGCGATCGCGATACACAAGTAGCCACTCCCTCACGCGCCCGATTACTCTACGCGATCGCGCCAGAGACCATGCGACCGCACTGACCAAAGTTGCTCCCCTTACGCGATCGTACTCATACCCCTGCAGTCGCGATTCACAAATTCCGCCAGGACTCAACTTACTCTATGGGATCGCGGACGAATTCACGCGATCGCAGTAAAAAAATCACTATTGCTAAAACACCAGAAAAACCAGCAATCTCTTCAAGACCAAAAGTGCCCGTTTGAGCATCCGAAATACACCTGAGGCCCCCAGGACCTCAACCAAACCTACCAACACATCCCATAACATCATTCAAACTTAGTCGAGCCCTAGAAACACCAAAATCACATCAAATTCAAGCCTATGAACTTTGAAATTTCTAAATTTCACCAACGATGCCGAAACCAACCAAAACACATCTGATTGACTTGAAATTTTGCACACAATTCCTAAATGACACTACGAACCTGCTCAAACTTATGGAATTCCATTCCGACCGTAATTGCCTATTTTCCACTGCCGACCAGAATTCGCCAAAAGCTAAATTTTGCCAATTCAAGCCTAATTCTACACCGGACATCGCAAAAATATTCTGAACACACTCCTAAGTCCGAAATCACCTAACGAAGCTATTCGAACCAAAAAATCCGTATTCCGAGATCATTTACCAATACGTCAACTCCCAGTTGACTTTTCCATTTATAAAGCTACTTTTAGAGACTAAGTGTTTCAATTCTCACCACAACAATTACGAACCCGAGCCAACCGACTCTAACACATCATAAACAGTATAACCAATGCACGACAAGGAAAAAAAAGTAATAATAATGCAGATTCTACGGAACGACCAGCCGGATCGTTACATTATCCCCATCTTAGACAAACGTTCGTCCTCGAATGAGTCTCGAAACATACCTGGGGTCTTAAACAAGAGAGGTTATCTACTCCACATCTCCCGCTCGGTCTCCTAAGTGGCCTCCTCCACTGGCAGCCCTCTCCACCGTACCTTTACTGAAGTTATATCCTTTGATCTCAACTTCCTGACCTAACGACCCAAAATAGCCACCGGCTCTACCTCATATGACATATCACCCTCTAGTTGAACCGTGCTGAAGTCCAAAATATGAGACGGGTCACCAATATACTTTCGGAGCATCGACATATGGAATACCAGATGAACACTCGATAAGCTAGGTGGCAAGGCAAGTATATAAACCACCTCTCCAACCCTCTGAAGTACCTCAAAAGGCCCAATTAACCGGGGACTCAGCTTTCCCCTCTTTCCGAATCTCATAACACCCTTCATTGGTGACACCTTCAGCAGTACCTTCTCTCCCACCATGGAAGACACATCCCGGACCTTTCGGTCTGCATAACTCTTCTGCCTAGACTGCGCCGTGCGATGTCGCTCCTGAATTAACTTCACCTTCTCCAACGCATCCTAAACCATGTCTGTGCCCAATATCCTAGCCTCGCCCGGTTCAAACCAACCAACCGGAGATCTACACCTCCTACCATACAAAGCCTCATATGGGGTTATCTGAATACTGGACTGGTAGCTATTATTATATTCAAACTCCGCGAGTGGTGGAAACTGGTCCCATGAACCCCCAAAATCAATGACACAGGCCCGCAACATGTCTTCCAAGATCTGAATAGTGTGCTCCGACTGCCCGTCGGTATGAGGATGAAATGTAGTGCTCAACTCTACCTGAGTACCTAAACATATCTGCACGACTCTCCAAAACTGAGATGTGAACTGAGTACCTTTGTCAGAAATAATAGAAATTGGAACCCCATACAACTGGACAATCTCCCTCATGTAGATCTCAGCTAACCGCTCTGAAGTATAAGTAGTACTAACATGAATGAAGTGCGCAGACTTTGTCAGCCGATCCACAATGACCCAAATAGCATCAAATCTCCTCGAAGTTCGTGGGAGCCCAACTACAAAGTCCATGGAGATCCGCTCCCACTTCCACTCCGGAATATCTAACCTCTGAAGTAATCCACCTGGTCTCTGGTGCTCATACTTGACATGCTGGTAGTTGAGACACCGGGCTACATACTCAACAATATCCCTCTTCATCCGCTTCCACCAATACTGCTATCTCAGATCCTGGTACATCTTCGCGGCACCCGGATGGATGGAATACCGCGAGCTGTGGGCCTCTGCTAATATCAACTCTCGAAGCCCATCAACATTGGGCACGCAAATACGGCCTTATATCCTCATCACCCCGTCATCACCAATAGTCACATCCCTGGCATCACCTCGACGGACCCTGTCCTGAAGGACTAACAAGTGCCGGTCATCATACAGGCGTGCTCTAATATGATCATAAAAAGAAGACCTAGAAACCACACTAGCTAATACTCGCAGAGGATCTGACAAATCCAATCTCGCCAACTGACCCCCTAAAGCCTGAAAATCAAGTGCTAAAGGTCGCTCTACTACTGAAAGGTAGGATAGACTCCCCAAACTCTCTGCTCTGTGACTCAGGGCATCGACCACTACATTGGCCTTCCCCGGATGATATAAAATAGTGAGGTCATAATCCTTGAGAATCTCTAACCACCTCATATGACGTAAATTCAAGTCCTTCTGCTTCAGTAGATACAACAAACTACGATGATTGGTGAAAATCTCACACTTTACCCCATACAAATAATGGCGCCAAATCTTCAAGGCATGAACAATGGCAGCTAACTCAAGATCGTGCACTAGATAATTCTTCTCGTGCACCTTCAACTGTCTACACGTGTAGGCAATCACCCTACCGTCCTACATCAGTACCGCTCCCAAGCCAACTTTAGAAGCATCACAGTAGACTGTATAAGAACTCGAACACGTAGGCAAAACCAATACCAGCGTCGTGGTCAATGCTGACTTGAGCTTCTAAAAGCTCTCCTCACACTCATCGGACCATCTGAATGGAGCACCCTTCTGGGTTAATCTGGACAAGGGTGAAGCAATAGAAGAGAACCCTTCAACAAAGCGACGGTAATATCCCGCCAACCTGTGATGACCCAAGAGGTCATCCTAAATAATTCCAGATAAATCTGTGTTTCGAGGCCCCAAAAGCCTCAGTTAATCTCACCTCGATATGCATGTGCAGCCCGGGCATGTAGCCGGGAAACTTCTATGTGAAAATTTGATAAAAATGGAATTTTGAATGAAATAATTGAATAAAGTTGACTTTGGTCAACATTTTTGGTAAACGGATCCGGACCCGTGATGTGACGGTCCCGGAAGGTCCGTAGGAAAATATGGGACTTGGGCGTATATTCAGAATCGAATTTCGAGGCCCCAAGTCCGGGAAATGAATTTTTAAAAAAAATGTTTTCTGAAAATAATAAAGGAATGTGAAAGTGAATAATTATGTGAAAACCTTATTACCGGGCCCGTTTTTCGGTACCGAAGCCTGGAACAGGTTTATTATATATTGTTGGTCCTATCTGTGAGATTTGGTGTAAAACGGATTTGATTTGATTTGTTACGGGTCCAAGTGAGGAAAAAATTGAGTTAATGAACTTGTGGGGTTTCTAAAGAATTTGAAATGTGGCTTGAGAAGTGATTTTATGTTCCCGAGGTCTGAATGAAATTCCGAGACCGGGAATAGTTTTGTTGTGTTGTTTATAACTTATCTGCAAAATTTGAAGTCATTCCGAGTGGTTTAGG
>MDKH01153166.1:0-12994 GCA_005239495.1 Nicotiana undulata
GTAGCTTTTCAGTATTTTAATATTTTTGAGTTGAATCCAAAGTCCTGAATATTCGAAGAACTTTTAAAAATTATAATTTTATCCAGTACATTATTTTTAGATGAAAAACACCCCGTGGCCCATCCGAAACTCATCCGAGCCCTCGGGGCTCTACACAAAGCATGCACGCAAGTCTAAAAATATCATACGTACTTTCTCGTGCGATAAAATCATGCAAATAACATGCAAATATATGAATTAAACCTCAAACTCATCATTTTCAACAAGAACTCTTAAAGTTCATAATTTCTCAACCGGATATCCGAATCACGTCAAACGAACTCCGTTTTTTCACCAAATTTCACAGTTAACCTTTTATTATCATAACAAATCTGTACCGGGCTCCGAAACAGAAATACGGACCCGATACCAATGATTTTAAATATTATTTCTTTTCTTTAATTCATAAACATTTCAGCAAAACAATTTCTTTCAAAAATTGATTTCTAAGGCTTGAGACCTCGGAATTCATTTTCGGGCATACGCCCGAGTCCCATATTTTACTGCGGACCTCTCGGGATCGTCGTAATACGGATCTGGGTCCGTTTACTCAAAATGTTGACAAAAGTCAACTTTTATCAAATTTAAATTCTAAAAATCACTATTTCTCATATTTTCACATAAAAACTTTCCGATTTCACGCCCGGGCTGCGCATGCAAATCAATGTATTTAACTTTAGTCTTTTTTTTATGGCTTATAAGAATGGAAGGGAGTCTAATTTTATAAAATGACCCCTTGGGTCATCAGAATTAAGGTTCAGGGAATGTCATTGTGGTTAGCTGATGAATTATGCGGTTCATGGTGCTAATTCAGCAAAGGTATGCAGTCATGTTCTGGTACATCGTGTGGTAGTTGATACGGTGTTCATATATTGGAAACAGACCTGGCAGAAGATTTCAGATGTTGAAAACCTGGTTCTAAGGTCCATTTGCCTAAATAAAAGAGGATATCTTCAGAATTGTTCGAGCAAGTGTACTTAACGATATTGTAGTAGCACGGGCAGGTGCACGAGGTGTTAGACAGTGATTTCAGATAACTCCAGAGCAGTTCTTAGCACGTTCGAGGACGAACATATGTTTAAGTGGGAGAGAATGTAACGACCTGACCGGTCATTTTTGACTCTAGCTTGTCGTTCGGCAGTTTGAGGTCGTGAGCAGCTTTGTTTCAGGTATTATGACTCGTAGGCGTGGTCAGAATTGAATTTCGGGAAGTTCGGAGTCAATTTGGAAAGAAAATTATCATTTCGGAAGCCCTAAGTTGGAAGAATTGACTAAGATTGGATTTTTGAGTAAACAACCTCAGAATCAGGATTTGAAGGTTCCAACAGGTTCGTATGATGATTTTGGACTCGGGCGTATGTTCGGACTGGGTTTTGGATGACCTGGGAGCATTTCGGCGCATATTGTGGAAGTCAGCATTTTAGAAGAAATTTCATAAGTCTAGGTGGAAATGCATTCCAGTGATATTGATGTTCGGTTGGGATTCCGAGTCTGGGACTAGCTTTGTATGGTGATTCTGGAGTTGGGAGCGCGAATAGAAGTGAATTCGGAGGTCCGTAGGTCATTTTGAAGTCATTTGGCTAAAGATAGGAATTTGAAGGTTTTTGAGAAATCCGACCGGAAGTGGAAATTTTGATATCGGGGTCGGAATGCAATTCCAAAAGTTGGAACAGGTCCATAATGTTGAATTTGACGTGTGTGCAAAATTTGGGGTCAGTCGGACGTGATTTGATAGGTTTCGCCATCAGATGTAAAAGTTTGAAATTTCAAAGTTCATAAAGCTCGAATTGGAGAGCGATTCGTGGTTTCGGTGTTGTTTGATGTGATTTGAGGCCTTGAGCAGGTTTTTGGGATGTTATGGGACTGAGTCGTGTGATTGGACGGGGTCCCGGGGGCCTCGGGTGTGTTTCAGGTCAATTTTGGATTATTTGTTGTTGCTGGTTTGCTTGTGTCGAGGTTTTTCTTCACGAACGCGGAGGGCCTCATGCGTTCGTGAAGAAGGTAAATGTGAGGCTGCTGGATTTGGCCTTTGCGAACGCGTGGTGGTGTACGCGAACACGAACGCGAACGCAAAGGGGTCTGCTAGGTTCTCTACGCGAACGCGTCATGAGGAACGCGAACACATAGAAGGAAATGGGAGTTGGGGCCCTGGGGTTGTTGGCCTATGCGAACGCAGAGTGGGGCGTGCGGACGCGGAGGTATAGGGAAGCTGGCCATCACAAACTCGTTCGTTGGGGTGCGAACGCGCATAGTAAATGTTGGGCCTGGATTTTTGGGCTTCACGAACACAGTGGAGCTGATGCGTTTGCGAAGAAGGAGGGCAGCACCTGGGCATATTTGTTTTAAATCGAGGGTTGAGTTCATTTCACCCATTTTTCACACGGTTAGAGCGATTTTGGAGAGCTTCAAAGGGGGAATTTCATCAAGCAACTCTAGGTAAGTGATTTCTTCTCGTTTTTGAGTTAAATACAAGGTTTATACATGGATTTGAGCATGAAACTTTGTGGAAAAGTTGGGAATTTTTAAGAAAAGACCTAGAACTTGTAATTTGGAATTTTGACTACGAATTGAGCATGAAGTTGGGAGTAAATTATATATTTGAGTTATTAAAGTCATGGGTAATCTTTATCTTCGAAAAATTTAGGAATCCGGGCACGTGGGCCCGAGGGCAATTTTGTCAATTCTCCGAACGGAGTTAGGAATTCATATGAACTGAATGGTTATGCGTATTAGAGTATATTTTAATTGGTTTGCCCGTTATTTGGATAGTTTTGGGGCGTTGTGCATCAATTGGAGTCGTCGGTAGAGTTTGGAGGCAGGTTATGAATCTTCGCAGCGAGGTAAGTCTCCTTTATAACCTTGTGAGGGGGAATTGTCCCCATAGGTGAGCTAATTAAATATGTGCTACTATTTGTAGGGGCTACGTTCGCACGAGGTTACGGGAGTCCGTGCGTAGCTACTATTATGCTTGTCCGGGTAGTCTAGGACCCAAAAGCATGTGTTGTTTGTCATACTTGTAACCTTATTAATGAAATTAAGAATGATTAAATCTTAACGGAATTTGCTAAATGAATTTCTAGAAAAGACTTAAATACTATCTTTGTGACCATTAAAAGAGAACTTTGTCATTTCTTGGGTAATTGCTTTCCCAATATAGTCGGGGTGGACTGTTTGAATGTGTATGCTTATGTGTGACCGCTTTGAAATATATATTCCGCGAGCGGAGTGATTCTTTCCACTACTCTTATGGGAGCGGTCCGTACGCCACGACAGGTTAATAGATGCATCTATGGTTCGCGTCGTTTGACCTTTTGGCAATGCACATTTATTTATTGTTGGTTCGGGCCGTTCCACCCTCGGCATTTCCTGCACATGACATCTGCTAAATACCATCTGTGATTTGGACTGTTAAATTACCTTAAGATGTAAACTACTAAATGAAATGACGGAAACTGGGAATTCTAAATTTTATGGAAAACAATTGTCCTTTCCTGTTATTATTTGTTATTTGATTTAATACCCATGTTTGATATCACAATTTGATTATATAGAATTGACCTCTAGCGAGTGTCAAAGTCGACCTCTCGTCACTACCTCTTCGAGGTGAGGCGGGATACTTACTGAGTACATGTTGTTTTCATACTCATGCTACACTTGTTGTGAATTTGTATTGCACAGGTACATTCATAGCTAGAGGCCCTGCTTGACGCAGTGATGTGGCTGACTTGGAGACTTAGACGAGCTGCACCACCCGGAGACGACCCGCAGCTGGAAAAGTCTCTCTCTCAGATGTATTGTATTTTATTTTAAATTCCTTGTCCAGATTGTACTACGGACAAGTATTGTAGTATATGTATAATTCTTAGAAATTTGCTCATGTACTTGTGACACCGGGTTCTGGGATGAATTTGGGGTGTATTTTATTTAAATGGATGGTTAAACTGTAGTATTTACTCAGCAGATTTTTATCGACTATTATTATGTAATGAAGTGAAAAGTAACGATTTCCAAATACTAAAACAGGAATTTAATTTAACTAGTTAATGATTGTCTTGCCTGGCAGTGGTGTCCGGTGCCATCACCGACCTTATGGATTTTGGGTCGTGACACCAAATCCTAAGCCGTCCGTGATGGCGTCTATCATGGAATTAGGCTAGCCAAACAATCACATATTTACATAATATTTTCATAAATTCCAAAATTGTTTCCAATATTTCATAAGCATATTTAAATTCCCAAGTTTCACGCAAAACCAAACGAAATAAATAGTCTAATTACTACCCCAAGACCCGGAGTCAACCCGTCATGAGCATCTACGAGTAGTACAAAATAAACTCTAATGTCATAATACATCAAGTCTCGGAACGAGGAACAAATGCAAGAACAAGGAAGGGAAAAGAGAAAGTCGTGGACGCTGAACAACTACCTCAAGATCCCAACTCCGGCTCCACGAATAGAGGAAAGAAGCTTATGCTCGGAACCAACACATGTATCTGCACACGGGGTGCAGGGAGTAATGTGAGTACGCCAACCCAATAGTAATAAAAGTAAATAGTGTCTAAGGCTATGAAACAGGTGAAAAGTAGTCATAAATGCACAGTAACTGAACCCTTACTTCAAGAAACACAGATAAAGTATTTATAGCTTTTACAATTTGCGTACAGTAAAATATCCTTGAAAACATATCCTTTTTCACAGTTACCATAGAAGTCAAAATTACTTTAGCATGAGTGAAAGAGTCAAAGTTCATAAACAGTTTCAGATGGAAACAAGTGTCATAACTGCCCCTCGGGCATATCACCACTCAACATCAATCACTCAACATGCCTCACAATCACTCAGTATCAGCCATTCGGGCTACCTCGCAGTCACTCATGCCTCCCAATCTCTTGTCACTCGGCACTCGCACTCAGTAGGTACCTGCGCTCACTCGGGGTGTACAGACTTTGGAGGGGATCCTACATCCCAAGCGCTAATATAGCGCCATATCGTGGCATAAATCACTCAGGCTCTCAACCTCTCACATATCATAACAATGTAACATGATGCGACGTGCAACCCGATCTATAATATCCTCACAATATTGGCACTCGACCTCACTCAGTCAGAAACACTCAAAAATGCCACTCAGGCTATAAATAAACGGGGTACTCGACCCAAAATAGTATTTTATATCACAAAATAGTTTAAACAAGTCTGAGTTTCGAAAACAGTTTAACATGGAATGACTGAGTGTAAATCATAATCAATACAGTGAGGAATATAAGAAAATTAGCTCCCAAGGGGTCTAAACAGGTCGGCACAAGGCGCCAAACATGGTTTATAGCCCAAATATAATTATAGTCTGAAAACACGATTTAACATATGATTTGAAGTGAATACGCAACTCAATAGTTTCCACGGGAAGGACCAAGTCCAAATCCTCAATCAGTGCACACCACACACTCGTCATCCAGCATGTGCATCATACCAAAATAGTGAGAAAATACTGAGTCCGGGGTTTCATACCCTCATGACAAGATTTACAGTCATTACTTACCTCAAACCGGTCCGAAAACTACTCCATGATACTCTTTCCCCTTGGATTGGCTCCCAAACGCTCCGAATCTATTCAAAACCAGATTAATAACATCAAATATGCTAGGGAGACGAAACCCATTGAAAATTATCACAACTAGGCACAAATCCCGAAATTGGCAAAACCTGACACCCCGCCCCACGTCTCGGAATTCGATAAATGTCACAAAACCATAATCCTCATTCTCTCATGATTCTATACATACCAAGAACATTAAAAATCGGACCACAATTGCCTCTTCAATTCCTCAATCAAAGTCTCAAGTTTCCAAGCCCTAACCCCTAATTTAAACACTGATTTCCCCTTAATTTCACCCTGATTCAGTCCAAAAAATCACATATAAACGAGTATTAGGTTCAAAAATCTTACCTCAACAAAGTTCTCTTGATTCCCTCCTCAAAACCCTCTCTCAAAGCTCAATCCCGGATGAAACTATTGAAGAAATGGCTCAAATTCGCGAAGGCTGGTATTTATACCCTTTCTATCCAGTGGAACCGCACCTGCGGCCCTTTCCGCGCACCTGCGGTGCCAGGTGAGCACCTGCGAAAGTCATTTACATGACCAATCTTCGCACTTGCGATGCTGCCTCCGCACTTGCGCTTCCGCAGGTGCGGCCAAGACCTTGCACATGTGGCTCTCCTCCAGCTAGACAAAATCCGTATCTGTGGCTCCCAGTTCGCACCTGCGGCTCCCCTTTCACAGGTGCGGCCACACCAGATGGGATGCACCAGCAGCATTTCAGCTGCAATTTCTCAACTTCAAACCCCCAACGACTATCCGAAATCAACTCGAGCCACTCGGGACCCCAACCAAAAACATAAACAAGTCATAATTGATCACCCGGACTTACTTGAACTCTCAAAACACCACAAATAACATCGAAACTCCAATCCAACAGCAGAGATGATGTTTTAGACTTCAATACTACACAATAATATAAGTTAATTATGCAGTACCCAATTTTCGAGCATTGTCTAATAAGAAGAATCTGGTTCTTCTTGGTGTACTACTTTCTACTGTTGCGGATTAATAAAGCAGTAAAGTAAAGACACAGATATTTTTACGTGGAAAACACCTGGCTCAAAAGGTAAAAAAACCACGACCTACTCCTCAGTAGGATTTTCTCAAACACTTTTCCTAAAACTCTGAGCCAAACGGACTTACAAAATAAACTCTTTTGTAATCCTAGGACTAACTCAAATCCTCTTTGTATCAACTAGCCTCTAGCTAATTTCTACAGATTTCAAGCTAACTCTAACTTGAACAATGTGTACCTATTACAATTTGCTTCTAAGAAAGCTGATAAGATACAATATTAAAACTCCTACTACAATCAACTAGACTCAATACATCAACGATGAAACTGTTTCTTCTAGTTGAACTGCAGCCTTCGCACAATGCTTCTGCTTGCAAAATATCCTGGGAACTTTGCTTTTCAGAACTTGATTCACTTTTGTCTTTGTGCGTCAACCCTTTCAGCAGTAATACATTGAGTATTTATAGAGTCAGTTGTTGAGTACATGGTTCAATTCTGATCCAACTCTACCTGGGTATACGAGTTCGACTATGACTCAACTTCCTTCTCTATTTCTGTCCTTGCTTAAATCAACTTCAATCTTCTTTATCAGTTTGCAACCTTTTCATATTAGGAGACATCCTTTTAGCTCTTTGATACTCAGCAATCACTAATATCTCCTATGCATGAACAATTCTTGTGCCAACTGTTCCGTTCAGATGTGTGTGCTCTGATGGACCTGGTTCAACTTGTCAATCTTCAAAACCCATTCAGTGACATGGGCCAACAAATTCCCCCTTTTTGATGATGACAAACTCTGTGCATTTATCCTGTATACACTACAAACACTTTGTATAGTTTTAAGCATTAATCATTGAGAACCAGGTTCATTATGTTATAAATATCACAAAAACAACACATATATCTTCCCCCTTTTGGCATCATCGAAAAGATTGCAAAATGATACACTTACCAGATTGATTAACTATTATTCATGGCCATTGAGGCAACTGCAGGTGCAAAGCATGATTAATAAACACAAGAAGACAATAAATGTAAGCTAAATAAGAAATTGAGACAAGTCAATAATTAGAAGCAAAATTCATTGATTAGGAACGATTATCAAACACCACACAGTAAGACAAAAACAAACAACCCATGAGCAAAAAAAACAGAAAAAGGTAGAAACAAGTTTAACAAGACACAAACTCGTCCCGAACTGGGCACTTGAAAGGTTATGGGGAAGCTCTGGATAGCCTAAGGATGGGAAGGTTCATAGGAGGTTGTGGTCTTGGATTGTAGGAGAGAAAGCATCTGCTTAAGAACACCCTCGTTCTTTTCTTTCTCCTTTGCTAATTCAGCCCTGAGAGCATCTCGCTCAGCTTCAACCTCAATCACACAAGAGACTTCGAACGAAGGATCTCCATATCCTTAATCTCGCTTTCCTGCACCAGAGTTCTTACTTTGCTGTTGACAGGGTGCTTCCTAGATGAACCAGGTTCATCCACAGGAACATTGACAATATAATCACATGATAGCAAAGTTTCCTTCCCAAAATAATCCTTGGCAGTCGCCATTTCAGCCTTCTTCACTGGAACCCCAAAATGAGCAAGCACAGCTGTCAGAATAAATCCATATGGGATTGCATGAGCTTTTGTTCCATTCACAACTCTATCCAAGAGTTGGATGATGAAAGCTGGCCAATTTATTTGCCTTCCCCTGTACAAGCATTCCATCAAGGTCAGATCCATATAGTTGGCAATGTGCCTTCTTTCTTGTCTGGGCAGTAGAAACTTGATGACGAACTCGAAGAATAACTTGTGTTCTGGCTTCATTTCACTCTTGTAGACCGGCCTGGGTTCAATCTCTTTCTCATTATCACTGAAGAACCTGGTGATGTTAATTGATGAGGCCATCCCATCCAGACAAGGCCATCTTTGCCTTGTGTAGTCCTCATATCCCTCAGCTGGTATGTCTAGAATAACACCCAGTTCTTTAGTATCAAAAGAAACTTCAATTCCTTTGACCATTGATGTGACCCTGCCGTTTTTGACAATCGCATTCCCCATGAATTCTACCAACTCAGCTCTTGCCAGCCTTCCTTCCATACGAAGGATCATGTCCTTCCAGCCCTGTACCTCTAGAGTTCCCAGCAAATACTGCATTCCAGTCTCATCTAGATCCTTCATCAGCTTACCCTTTAGAATTGTTCTTTTTCCAAACATTGTAACTCTGTCAGTCACCTCTCCTATTTCCTTCTCCTCCTCTCCACTCCAGTCTGCATCACCATCCTCCTTAGCAACAATTTTTAATTTCTCTGGCTTGGACCTGGTTCTTTTGACGGTGCTTGGAGTTGCAGCGGACACAACAGCTGACTTCTTTGAAGAAGCCTTAGCCTGTTTGGGTTTTGGTGACTTTTTCTTTTCCCTTTGCTGCTCTCTTCTTCTTGCTCTCTTGCAGAGCCTTTTCCAATTTATCTTCTTCATCTCTCACTGTGCTACGAGTAGCTCGTACTCTTGGAGCAGAAACACCAGCAGCTTCAGAAACTTTCCTCTTCTTGGAAGGAACTGGGTGAGTTGCCTTCATGGACTTTTGAGTCCACCTTTTCTTGGGGTTATAGGATTCCCCCAATTTCTTCAGCCTTTCAGCCAATGTTTCTTCCCCAGATGAACCAGGTTCATCTATGCCTTTCTTCAAACTTGCAAGACCTGCTACAACCTCCTCAACTGTACTTCCCCCTAACTCTGTGACGTTTTCTCCAGCATTTTCAGGAATGGGACCATAAATAACCAGCGTGATACCATCCCCCCCATATCCCCTCTCAACTTCTTTTCCCTCTCTCTCAGAAATTCTTTCTTTTCTACCACCCCTCTGCCTACTTGGAACTTCAACATCAATAATAGACCCAACCAACACGAATCTTTTATCAGCAGAAGCAGCTTCAAAATTAATTTCAGGAGTACCTTTCTCAGAGCTGGTTGAACCAGGTGCATCTTCCTCGTTGGCTGATTTAAAAGATTCACTAGACGAATCTTTCTTAGAACCTTTGTCTGCTTTAATAATATCTTCCAAGAATTTTGCCCTAGTCCCAGAAGCAACAGTTTTCCGGGCAAGAACTTTGACACGACGATTCTTGGGGACAGGAGTAGGGTTTGGAATAGGTTCAGGAATGGGTGTATTTTCAGGGGTTGATGAGATTTCTGGTGATTGAGAAATGTATACATATGGAGAATTAGATTCGTACTTAGAATTTCCACCATCATAATCATGATTAAGTGATGAAGTAGAAGAAGAAGCAGGTGGTAGTGAAGACATGATTATGTGATGTTAGGAAGAAAAAGACGAGCAAGTAGTTTTGCATTGTGGAATGAGTTGAACTTGGTTCGACGGTTGCCTTATGAAGAAAAGAGTAATGATGACCCTTATATAAGATGTGGCTGGGGATATTACAACTGCAGAACATTTACTCAATTAGGAGTCTAATCGCCGAAGGACTGACATTGATTAGACATTTAATTTCCCCCCTAAAACTAGGCTACTTAAGTGAAGATGGGACTTATTGAAACTGGTTCAATTTGGGTAAGTACGAAGTATTTGAATTTGAACCAATTATGGAAAGAATCCTGCTTATGTATGACTATAATTGAATTAATATATGGAGAAGAGAATGTACCTCGTCAGTCAGATGAATCAACATGGATGAACCAGATTCATCCTGTTAGAAATCTTTTAAATTGCCTCAATTTACAAAAATAGATAAAGATTATTAGTATCCAGGGAATCATATTAATACATGGCAAAAGAGTATGGCAATAAAGACATGATGCTGAACAATGATTATTTTGATTAAGTATCTAATTTGAATTTTCAAGCCAAAATTTTTTTTTTCATTTTTTTTTTCCGTTTTTGTTTTTCAATTAGGTAATCTTAATCATCCCTAATTCAAGCATATTTCTCTCATAATGCTCTCTACTGAGTGCTTTGGTAAATATATCAGCAAGTTGACGATCAGTAGCACAGAATTCGATTGAGATCATTCTTTTTTCATAGTTGTCGCTCAGAAAATGGTGCCTAACATCTATGTGCTTAGTTCTCTTGTGATGAACCGGGTTCTTCGTCATACTAATTGCAATAGTGTTATCACAGTAAATAGGAATGCATCCCACATCTATACCAAAGTCCAGGAGTTGTTGCTTGATACCAAAGCAACTGGGCACAGCAAGAGGTTGCAACCACATATTCAGCCTCAGCACTAGACAAGGATACTGAATTTTGTTTCTTGGTGGCCCAAAAGACAAGGCAAGAGCCCAAAAAGTGAGCCATGCCTGAAGTACTTTTCCTGTCAACCAGGAAACCTGCATAATCAACATCAACATATCCTACAAGGTCGAAATTACTACCTTTAGGATACCAAAGGCGCAAATCAGTGGTGCCCTTCAGATATCTCAAAATCCTTTTTACTGCAGTGAGGTGGGACTCCTTTGGATTGGCTTGAAACCTAGCACATAGTCCCACACTGAACACGATATCAGGTCTACTTGCAGTAAGATAGAGTAGAGACCCAATCATTCCTCTGTATGTCTTCTGATCAACGGATGAACCAGGTTCATCCACATCCAATTTTGTAGTTGTGGCTATTGGGGTGTCTATCTCCTTTGAGTCCTTCATTTTGAACTTCTCGAGGAGTTCTTTCACATACTTCTGTTGATGAATCATTGTACCATGTGGAGTTTGCTTGATCTGCAAGCCTAAGAAGAGAGTTAGCTCACCCATCATACTCATTTCAAACTCACACCCCATTAATGCAGCAAATTCCTTGCTAAGCTTATCAGTAGTTGCCCCAAATATGATATCATCAACATATATTTGCACAATCAGAAGATCCTTTCCCTTTTCCTTTAGAAACAAAGTACTATGTATTTTGCCTCGTTTGTACCCATGTTTCAGCAGGAATTTTGACAATCTCTCGTACCAAGTTCTAGTTGCTTGCTTGAGACCATAGAGAGCCTTGTCAAGTTTATATACATGATCAGGTGACTCTTTGCTTTCAAAGCCAGGAGGCTGTTTTACAAATACATCTTCCTTAAAATAGCCATTAAGAAAGGCACTCTTGACATCCATCTGATGGAGAGTGAATTCCATGTGTGCAGCAAATGCTATAAGGAGTCTGATTGCCTTCAATCGTGCCACAGGGAAAAAGGTCTCATCATAGTCAATTCACTCTTCTTGGTTGTATCCTTGAACAACCAGTCTTGCCTTATTTCTTGTAACAGTTCCATCCTCATCGAGCTTGTTCCTGAAGACCCACTTGGTGCCAATTACTGATATGTCTAGTGGCTTGGGTACCAAGTGCCATACTTGACTCCTCTCGAATTGATTCAGCTCTTCTTGCATGGCAGTTACCCAGTCAGCATCTTGCAGGGCTTCATCAATGTTCTTTGGTTCAATCAAGGATAGAAATGCATCGAACGCACACAGATTTTTAAAAGAGGATCTAATTTTGATTCCAGATCTCAAGTCTGTTATGATGTTCTCAATAGGGTGAGAATTCTGATATCTGTGTGGTTTGAGTACCAGTTGTTCATTTCTGGGTTGTTCCATGTTGTCTTGTAGTTCTGTAATAGGATCAGGGCCAGGATTTTCATGTAAAGTTCCCCATGTCGTGTTGCGTCGGGTTGTTGGACTTGGTCCATCACCTGTTCTATCTGCCATAGGTGCTTCAAAGTGGTCATTGCTCCTTACCAGTCCAAGATCCTCGTCTTCTGGTTCCTGTCTCTCAGAAAGAGTGTTAGTTTCATCAAAGACAACATGTACACTTTCTTTTACACACATAATTCTTTTATTGTATATTTTATAAGCTTTGATATGTGTTGGGTATCCCAAGAACTCTCCCTCATCACTTATGGGATCAAATTTTCCTAGAGAATCTTTGCCATTATTATGCACATAACACTTGCATCCAAAATCCCTAAGATGGGATATGTTGGGCTTTCTCCCTTTAAGTAATTCATAGGGAGTTTTCTCTACCAGAGGTCTGGTCATGCATCTATTGATAATGTAGCATGCAGTATTTATTGCTTCTGCCCAGAAGTTGTGAGGTAGTTTTCTTGATAGAAGCATGGTTCTTGCCATGTCTTCAAGAGTTCTATTCTTTCTTTCCACAACCCCATTTTGTTGTGGGGTTCTAGGGGCAGAAAAGTTTTGATTGATACCATGTTCATCACGGAACTCAGAAAACTTAGCATTTTCAAATTTAGTCCCATGGTCAGATCTTATTGATGTTAGTTGATGTCCTAACGTTGAGTTTTCTTAACAAATGTGATAAACATATCAAATGCTTCATCCTTAGATGCCAGAAATAA
>ML255391.1:0-12592 GCA_005239495.1 Nicotiana undulata
GCTCAGTCAGCTAGAGGTGGAGGACAGGCGGGTAGTGGGCGCCTAAGAGGTGGAGACTCGATCTGTTGATATAATCGCTTTGACTTGGCTGAGGTCAGTGCACCAGATGGTGTCGTTACAGGTACAATCCTGATTTGCTATAAAAAGAATATTTCCCCTTAGTTTGATTCAGATTTGAATATTTGGGTGAGTCCTCTTATTATGCTCCGTTTATGGGCGAGCTTCGTAAGTTTGTGACCCACTTATATGTTTATCTCTATTGGGATATTTGAATATGTGAGACTGTGTCTGCAATTTTATTTTGTACACCATTGAGGACTACAAGTCTAAAAGTAATGTTTATTATTCACTAGAGTTAGTTTAATGTGTTTCAGAATAATTGATTCCAATTTTTATGAATTATATGCCCTACCGGTATGAGGGTTCGTTATGTGTTATGAAAATNAGGAAATTGAAAATTTTAGTTGGCACAATGTGAAATATTTAAACCAGGCTGCAAGCCGCAGTGGAGGTTATGTAAGGACGAGGTCCTTGTGGTAAGATATTTATGAGTTTAAATTCTCCCTTCGTGAAGTTTAATTTGTGCGATAATATTAAAAAGGAGTCATGCATGTTAGGCTTATTTGATAATTCTTGTATATTTTATGTTCATATTCAGCCATTTTCGTGTTGTAAACATTGAGTTTTAGCTTATGATATGAGTGTCCAGGTGGCGTTAAATGTGACTCATTAATCCGAGTAAGTAATCATGAGATCTTCATGCCTCACATTCTGTTGTCAGTATTGTGAAAATTCGAAATGAGGTGGTGGTTAATATGAGATTAATTGATGATGCTGGAATTAATTATGAACAGCTTTAAAGATTAGAGATGTGGTGATGAGCATACATATGATGTGCTTCATATTCTAATATAATTGTGATAATGCAGGGCTTGTAATGTTGAGATTGGTGTTATTGATATATACATTGTGGATGTATTGTTAGGAGTTGTTTTGGTGTTACTCTGGCAGGTGGATAGTCCCAATTACAGGGGAGACTCTGCCGAAATTTCTGAAAAATTTGGGAGTTAGAAAAATTTGGGAGATTAAGACGTGCAAAAGAAGAGATAAGTTATGTTATGTGGTTGAGGGTGAATGATCCTAAGCGGGGGAGAATGTAATACCCCAGAAAATTTTGAAGTACTTCAACACTATCATGTGTGCGTAGGCACGAGTTGCTATAGCCAGTTGCCCCAACTCAGGACTATATGGTCCCAGTTATGCCCGAGGATGAGCAACGTAGGCTGGAGAGGTTCAGTAGACTTCAGTCTCCGACTTTCAGTGGCACAGAGGGCGAGGATGCCCAAGGTTTTTTGGATAAATGTCAGAGGATGCTCCGTACTGCGGGTATTTTGGAGACTAGCGGAGTTTCATTTTCTACTTATTAGTTTGCTGGTGCTGCTTTCACTTGGTGGGAGGCATTTAAGAGGCGTAGGCCGGTTGGTTCAGCACCTCTCATATGGCATCAGTTCTCCATGATCTTTTTGGAGAAGTATGTTCCTCAGCCCCACGGAGAGGAACAACGCAGACAGTTTGAGCAGCTGCGCCAGGGAGAGTTGTCAGTTACTCAGTACGAGATGCGGTTTTCCGAGTTGGCTAGACATGCTTCTGAGCTAGTCCCTACAGATAGTGGAGAGGTCAGCCAGTGGAGGAGGCTACTTGGGAGACCGAGCGGGAGACGCGGAGAAGATATCCTCACTTGTTTGATCCTCCAGGTATGTTTCTAGACCCGTTCGAGGATGAACATTTGTTTAAGAAGGGGAGAATGTAACGACCCGGTCGGTCGTTACGTAGAATATGCATTATGTTTACTGTTAATGCCTTGTCATAGGTTGTTTATACTGTCCATGATGTATTAGAGTTGGTTAGCTCGGGCTTGGAATGATTATAGAAGAAATTAAGACACTTAGTCTCTAAAAGTAGCTTTAGAGTTTGAAAAGTCAACCGAGAGTTGACTTATTGGTAAACGACCTCGGAATGCAAATTTTATAGCTCAGATAACTTTGTTAGGTGATTTGGGACTTAGGAGTGTGTCCGGAATATTTTTGTGATGTCCGGTGTAGAATTAGGCTTGAATTGGCGAAAGTTAGTTTTTGGCGATTTCCGGTCGGCAGTGGAAAATAGGCTATCGAGATTGGAATGGAATTCCAACAGTTGGACAAGTTCATAATGTCATTTTGGATATGTCTTCAAAATTTCAGGTCAATCGGAGTTGTTTTGGCTAGTTTTGGCGTCGTTGGTGAAATTTGGGAATTTCAAAGTTCATAGGCTTGAATTTGATGTGATTTTGGTGTTTTGATGTTGTTTTTGGTGTTTCGAAGGCTCGACTAAGTTTGAATGATGTTATGGGACGTTTTGGTATATTTGTTGAGATTTCCAAGGGCCTCGAGTGGATTTCGAAAGGTTAACGGATCAATTTAGACTAGAAGAAAAGTTGCTGTATTTTTTCACAATAGCATGAACAGTAACTCGGGTGAACAGTAACTCGGGTGAACAGTAAAACGCGTGAACAATATTTAAATAAACCATCCGCGACCATTAAACCCTTTTACACCATTTTTGAATGGGAAAAGAGATTTGAGGCGATTTTGAAGAGAGGAAATCATTGTTCTTCATTGAGGTAAGGATTTTGGACCCTAAAACTCGATTATTTGTGATTAAGGAATAAAATATCAGTGTTTAATTCATGCAAATCAGTAGAAAAAGGTGGAGTTAGGGCTTGAGATTATGAGACCTTCTAGGGATGATTTGAGGGGTCAAACGAACTCCGATTTTCAAGTTCTTTATATGTACGGACTCGTGAAATGATAAAGAACATTTTGGTATAAAGTTTGTTGAGTTCCCAGATGCGGGCTGGGGGGTCGGAGTTTGACTGATTTCGGGTTTTGTGCTTAAAATCGATATTTTTCAATTGAAATTCATTCCTTTAGCATAATTTGATGATAAAAATCTGAACGTGGTAGATTTGGATCACTCGGAAGTTTATTCAAGAGGCAAGTGTGTTGCAGAGTAGCTTTTTGGGCTAGTTCGAGGCAAGTAATATCTTTAAATCATGTCTTGAGGGTATGAAACCCCGGACTTCGCATCCTTTCACGGTTTTGGAGTGACGCACACACTGGGTGACGAGTGTGGGGCGTGCACGAACTGGAAATTTGGAAATATGTCCCTTTTTAGGCAACTATTGAGTTGCGAAACTACTTTTAAAGCATATGTTTTATAGTGTTACTATGTTTTGATATATTTGGGTTGTAAGCCATGTTTGGGGCCTAGTGTCGATCTGTTCTAACCCCTTGGGGGCTACTTTACTGATATTCCTCACTTATTAAATTATGATTTTACACTCAGTCCTTCTTGATAATTGTTTTGACACTCTGAGTTACTGATATTATTTCTTGAAATGAAATACTGTTTTGGGTCGAGAACCCCGTTTATTGTGGCCCGAGTGGCATGTTGAGAGTGTCTGATTGAGTGAGGCCGAGAGCCTATATTGTGAGGATATTTATGATACAAGAGAGGCCGAGTGCCTGAGAGATGATTGATTGCCATGATTTGGCTTGTTTATAGCGCTTGGGCTGAAGGAGCCCCTCCGGAGTCTGTACACACCCCCAGTGAGCGCAGGTACCTACTGAGTGCGAGTGCCGAGTGATGAGTGATTGGGAGGCATGAGTGACAGTGAGGTTGCCCGAGGGGATGATGCTGAGTGACTGTGAGGTGCTGAGTGACTGTTACTGAGAGATAGTGAGGTGGTGAGAGATTGATTATGAGAGATGAATTGGCCCGAGGGGCGGTTTTACAATGATATTTTACTGAGTTTTGATTATGATTCGTTTCATCTTTCAAACTGATAGTTTGAGAGTTTTTACTGAGAAACATTTGGGAAAATATACTTGTTCAAAGGATTTTTACTGAAATTGGTTTTCAAACTTATGTATTAAATGTATACTTTATGGAGACACGGTGTTTTACTGTTTTGTGGATTGGTGTATTTGTTGTTGTGTGTTTCTTATTCTTCAGACTGTGATTTATTTTTATTACTACTGAGTTGGCGTACTCATCATTACTCCCTCCACCTCTGTGTGCAGATCCAGGTACTGGTTCGGAGCAGTAGCCATCCGATGTTATCGTCAGCTTTGGGATTTCGAGGTAGTTGTCCAGCGTCCGCATCTTCTCCATTTCCCTTCCTTTATTAGTATTAGTATTTTATCCTTAGACATTGTTTATGACATTAGCAAAGTTAGTTTTATTCTTAGATGCTCGTGATCGGTTGACTCCAGTCCTGGGGGTATTTATTTAGACTTTAAGTTTATATTATGGTTGCTTACAGACTTAGAGGAATTTTTATACTTCATATGCTGGTATTTAATGATATTGAGTAAATTTATTAAAATAAATGTGTAGTTATGTGATGGTTGGCTAGCCTAGTTCCACGATAGGCGCCATCACGACATGTTAGGATTTGGGGTCGTGACAGAAATCGTCCCAAGCATGTCGGTTTCTCTTCGGTATCGGTACGGTTCGGTTAATTTTTGGTATTTTTTTAAATATCATGTAAAATGTCACGACCCAAAATCCATAAGGTCGTGATGGCGCCGGACACCACTGTCAGGCGAGCCAATCATTAAATGGTTAAGTTAAATTTCCTGTTTTAGCATTTTTGAAATCATTACCTTTCACTTTTTTACATAATAACTGAATAAAATCCGCTAAGTAAATACCATAGTCTAATATTTCATTTTAATAAAATACATCCCAAACACATCCCGGAACCCGGTGTCACAAGTGCATGAGCAAAATTTCTAAGAATTAAACAGATACTACAATTCTTGTCCGAATTACTACTGGACAAGGAATTTAAAATAAAAATAAATATATCTGAGGGAGACTCTGTCAGCTGCGATCGCCTCAGGATGATGTAGCTCGCCTAAGTCTCCAAGTCGGCCACATCGATGTGAAAGTACATGTGCAATAAAAATGCACAGCAAGTGTAGCATGAGTACGAAAATAACGAGTACTCAGTAAGTATCCCGCCTAACCTCAGAGAGGTAGTGACGAGGGGTCAAATTAGACACTTTCTAGAAGTCAATTTAGTATAGTCAAGTGAGACACTAAGCGGTAATATCATAGGCAATCTAATAAAATCAAGGATAAGTAATATCAACTTCTTTCACATTTAACACTTTAAATCTTTGCCATTTCAGTTGGCAATTTAAAACTTCATAGGCCAATAAATAGGTAATAATTACAGAAAATACGCAACAATCATCATGCGCAAGAAATGCCGAGGGTCGAACAGCGCGAACCAACAATAATAAAATGTGCACTGTCGAGGGACGAACGGCTCAAACCATAAATGCATCTATCTGCCCCACTCGCGAATCGATTTGCGACGCGGTCATACATAAAGAACAAGGTCATCCTGCTCGCGAATCATACATGCGACTCAGGAACCCATAGTTACACATATTCACACAAATAAACCACATTTTTATCAGGAAAATTAGCTATTCAATGAAGTGATAGAATTTCCTTTTAATGAACATGAAAAATAGTATTTAAAGCCTTTCTGAGGATTTACTTGCCAATTTCGACAGGGTTTAAAATGTTATAGATTTACTCGAAACACAATTATCCAAGGAAGAATCAATTCTCCTTCTAAATGATTAAGAAAAGTAGACTCTATCCTTCTTAGATATTTAATTACTAATTGACATCATCACATGATATTGTATTGACAAGGTCACAAGTACAACAAGTAAAGCATGCTAGTGGGTCCTAGACTACCCGGACATAGCATATTAGTAGCTACGCACGGACTCCCGTCACCTCGTGCATACGTAGCCCCCAAAAATAGTATAACATAATTAATTAGTTTACCTATGGGGACAATTTCCCCCTCACAAAGTTAGAAATGAGACTTACCTCGCTCCGAAATTACATAACCGGCTTTCAAGCCCTTCCGACGACTTCAATTGATGCACAACGCCCCAAAACTAGCCAAATAACGGGCAAACCAATGAAAATATACAATAATACTTGTAACAATTCAAATTATATGAATTCTCATCTCCGCTCAAAGAATTGACCAAAATGCCCTCGGGCCCACATGCCCTGATTCCGAAATTTCTCAAAGATAAACTCTACCCGTAGTCTTACTAGATCAAATATACAATTGACTATAATTTCCATGCTCAAATTCGTGGTAAAAATCCAAAATACAAATTTCTAGGGTTTTCCTCCAAAAATCCCAATTTCCTACTAATTTCCATGTCTAATTCCATGTAACACGTGTTTAACTTAGAAACGGGAAGAAATCACTTACCTAGTGATGCTTGATGAAACTCCCCTCTTGAAGCTCCTCAAAATCGCCCATACCAAGTGAAGAAATGAAGAAATGGCCAAAAATACCGTTTAAAATATCACACTGCCCAGGCGACCCTCCTATGCGATTGCATAACATGCTCCGCGATCGCATAGGCCAACTATGTTGCCTCCCAAATTCCTCCTGTGCGTTTGCATGCCACCTCCCGCGTTCACACAGGCCAAATGCCTCACAGCCTCCAAGAACACACTGTGCGATCGCAACTCCAACCCCGCGATCGCATAGGCCTTAAACCTGTAGCCCCAGCCTTTCCTCCTCCGCGATCGCATTGCACTTCCTGCGATCGCATAGGCAAAACTCCAGCTCCCTTGAATCTCTTCTCCGCGATCGCACTCATTCTTATGTGATCGCATAGACCAAAAATCCAGCCCTCCAATTTCTTCTTCGCGATCGCACACCATGAACCGCGATCGCATAGCACACCAGATACACCAGAAGACAACAACAACAAAACAGAGAAAAATTGTCCGAATTCACCTCGAAACACAACCGAGACCCCCGGGACCCCGTCCAATCCCACGACTCAGTCACATAACATCCCACGGACTTGCTCGAGGCTTCAAATCACATCAAACAATGCCGAAATCACGAATCTCACTACAATTCAAACTTTATGAACTTGAAATTTTGAACTTCCACCTCCGATACCGAAACCTATCAAATCACGTCCGATTGATCCCAAATTTTGCACACAAGTCATATTCAACATTACAGACCTGCTCCAACTTCCGGAATTGCATTCTGACCCCGATATCAAAATTTCCACTTCCGGTCGGATTTCTCAAAAACCTTCAAATTTCTATCTTTAGCCAAATGACTTCCAAATAACCTACGGACATCCGAATTCACTTCTGATCGCGCTCCCAACTCCAGAATCACCATACAAAGCTATTCCCAGGCTCGGAATCCCAAACGGACATCAATATCACTAAAATGCGCTTCAAGCCAAATGTAAGAAATTTCTTCAAAAATGCTAACTTCCAAAACTTTATGAATATATGCCGAAACGCTCCCGGTTATCCAAAGTCCGATCCGGACATACGCCCAAGTCCGAAATCATTATACGAACCTGCAGGAACCTTCAAATCCTGATTCGGAGGTCGTTTACTCAAGATTCCAATCTTAGTTGATTCTTCCAACTTAAGGCTTCCGAAATGAGAATTTTCTTTCCAAATCCATCCGAACTTCTCGAATTTCAATTCCGACCATGCGTACAAGTCATAATACCTGAAATGAATCTGCTCATGGTCCCGAACCGCTGAACGATGCGCTAGAGCTCAAAACGACTGGTCGGGTCGTTACATTCTCTCCCACTTAAAGACACGTTCGTCCTCGAACGTGCCAAGAACCGCTTTTGAGTTATCTGAAATCATTGTGTAACACCTCGTGCACCTAGCCGTGCTACCACAACCCCATTGAGCACATTAGCTTGATCAAATATGAAGATATCCTCTTTTATCGATCAATAAGCTCAAAACCCAGTTCCAACACTTGAAATTTCTCTGCCATGCATGTTTCCAATATATAAACACCTTATCAACTACCACACAAGGTACCAAAACATGACAACATACCTTTTCTGAATTTAGCAGCATACACCGCATATTTCATCATCCAACCACAATGACATTCCCTGAACCTTGATAGCCCAAAATTCCACGAATCTGATGCTCTCAATGCACCTTATTATATATATATATATATATATATATATATATATATATATATACATCCTGCTAAAATGCTGGCGATACCACCATAACGGAGGAGACGTGTAGAAATTTCTGACCAATTGCAGAGTTAACCAAACATTGAATCTTTTCTCTTGACTCAGATCATCATCTCATTACGAACCAAATAATGGTAATTGTCCTTTAATACATTCCGCGTAATCTTATCGCACTGATCCCTGATCCAATAATCTCATCTCACCCAGTATGAACTATTCAGACAACAAATCATCCTAGACATGACCAACAGTCACACACGATGCCATAATGCGCCCATAGGCCACAACTCGAACATGATACATAAAGAAATGACTCAGGAAGGGACTACTCAACTCACGCAACTAATATGAAATTTCCTCAGAATACATGAAGTATAACATAAGAAAAATAAATATAAGGAACCGTACTCGTCATCACACTGTTGCGTCATGCAACCCGATCCAAATAACATACCCGTGGCCGCGTGCCACCCGGTCCCATCATAAAATTCACATAAGGAGATATACACGGAGCTGAATTTGCCCACTATTACAAATTACTGACTATCGGTCACAAGCACGCTAAGTGCATAATACCATCCTGGGGAGACTGATAGAGTCATATGCCACAAAACTTAAGCACAACTAAGGTGAGATATATATACTCTGAATCTCAAGAGCTCTCCTGCTCACAAAACACCATTGCTACACGGAGACTCAACACATAGGGATTTATCAAGCCGTTTCACACCTCACACGGCACAATCATAATATACATGAATTTGACGAAGACGGAACAACATCTGATATTCCAACACCCCTCATTGAGGAGCGCTATACTGAAATGAACACACCTGCCCACAACCACATTGAATCCATTCACAACCCTCAAGCCGATTCCGCTCACACTGCACTAGGCTAATAGCTTTACCTGAGTCCATAATAACTCATTTCTTCTCATAATACGCAAGAACCACCATCATAGCCGGGACAACATCCCACAATCCACAACCAAATGAACTGAACGCCTTCCAGGCATAAATTCTCAAATAAGCAACATTACACTTCCTTATACTCAGTATAAATCCTCAATCCTTTAAGAGACTACATGCCATACTCATACGATCTTCCCATGGTCATTCTCCCACATCCTTCCACACAGGTATCAAGTCTGCACATTCGCACCACTGACCACACTAACGCTGTAAAACATATCGAGAATCCATAACCAGGGTGCAAGCCTCTTTCACCAAACACCCATTTCAGGTGACACTGAAGATAACACCTGCTTACTCTAAACATTCAAACCCCTTTTTCCTTGCTCATCCGAGATCATGACGTCCTTGTTAGCGCCGAACCGCAATATCGATCCTCACTTCCAGTTACACAATGTTTGTTGCACCTAACATGCCAACATGAGATAACGCAAGAATTCCATCATAACTCCTGAACCACTAATAGGGCGAACACTTCCTCGCATAGAAACCTTTTACTCACTTCAATTCGGGGAATCAGTCAACACACGAGGGAATTCCTATAATTACAAATGGGAAACCCTTAAGGAATAGTCTATACCACCACAATCCTTCCGTGATCCGCCTACACTGGCAGACCATAACACTTGAATGCTTTCAAACGAAATTTATTACGACGGCCGACAAGCCGCACACACCTCTGCACAAACCATACACATAACTCAATCACCGAAGAAACTGATCACTGTCATAAGTGCGCCATTTCAACCATGGCTAACCACTCTATCTTCTTCAACCGTCTTCAATTGCCTCAGAAATAATAGTAATTTCCTTCAACTCATAGAAAACTCAACCCTCACTCATCCCAAGTGACATTGATTCACGAGACCATGCTACCTAACCCTTCTTATACCCTCCTGATAATCTTTCTACAACCCAAAGTTTATTTCTCGTACTCCTTTAATACTATCCTGCACGCTGAAAAATATCATGGAACACTCCAACTATTTTCCCTTCCTTAGAAATCGCACTGCAAAAGCTCGATTCTTAATCATACTGCTGCCTGAAACCCTTAAACACTGCATTCTTAACCTTCGAATTCATTAGGACCGCTGTTAAGAGTCACCCACTCCGACTGGCCCCGAATACAATCAACTCCAAGGCTCTTCTAGCACATGAACACCCTTTTCAATGTAGCACGTGACTGAGTCACTACCCTAACAACTCACCAATGCCTTAAACATAAATTATGAATCTTCCAAAGCCTAACCTTGGTCCAATTGGCCAACTTCTAAACACATTTGTCAAATCCCATGCACAATTACTATCTTACTCATTTCCCCTTAGCTACGATAACTTGCCAATACGCCGATAATCCGCAACCCCATGAGAACAAAACCCTGCAACCCAATTGCAGGCGGTGGGACTCCCCCACTTAGCCCAAAGCTACTCTTTGCACCACCCTAGACCCTGCTGAGATCCTTTCTCCTTTGTTAACATGATCCTGCTCGACCAATCCACCCAACTCTTCCGAATTCTCCTATTATCATTCCCTAAATACTCAAGTTCTCTAGCATCATTCACACATCTTGCCCCCTACCGAATAGTCACTAGAATTCTTTGCAAAACTTGCCAACCGCACGCCCGCTAACCTGTTCACAGAAGATAACCCACCTGTGGAATTTACAATTGACACCTTCCAACGACGTTGTACTGCACGATCTCTACGACATCAATACTCCATCCTACGCCCTTCTTCAATTACCAACTTCATTAGTCCGACCGCTCCTCGTGGAAATCCATTAAATGCGCGACAATATCTTCAAATTCACCGCCACATTGCATCCTTCTTCATTCCTAATAACTCCTCTCTGTTGTATCCAAACCTCCGTCGAATTAAACAACATTTCAATTTAAGCTCGTGAACCCAATCACCGTCCACTAAAATTCTTAAATCACTCAAACTTCTCCTCAAGATAGGCAGTTGTCTTCCCGCTAGACTCATATACTACGCTGCCACTCTCCCACTTTAGTTTAACTCATTCCTTTAAGCAACTACCTGATTCCCTTTTCTTACACATGTCCTTTTAGAATTTTAGCCGCCACATGACGCTTCTCACATGCTTCCTTCATCGCATGCTGCTCAATTGTTGCCTCAATTCAATATTGTTACACCCCATATTTTCGTACGTGAGAGTACATCGTAAGTCAATTGATGTAAGCTCAGAAATAAGATTCTATTTGATGGAATATAAAGTAAGTTAATAATGTTACATTGGAGGTTACAAATATTTAAGATCATGAATAATGAGTACCAAGAGGGTTGGAAAGCTTAGAAGCTAAACCAACTGAAGAGAATAAGTTTCGACAAAAGTCGACGAGTTTGGAATGTTATAACATGTACTTTAGGGTGAGACTATGGTTAATTAAATTATAAGGAGGTTATGCTATGATTTAATTTTGTCATATGATAGTCTTGTGCTACGTTTTGAAGTCAAGAAAGTTTTGGAACAAAAGTTGGAATAGGTCTTCACAAGTTACATTCATAAATTTGTTGAAACTTAGGTCGAATGTAGCTGCACTTTTCTCCCAATATACTTATAATTATGGGATGATCTACCTACCAAATTGAATATCTACAAGTATAGTTTCCAATTCATTAAACCGTTCAACGATACGATGTAGGAGTAGATAGATATTTTCAGTTTCGCAAGACTGCACAGACATCATATATGACAAGCAGGTGGATCACTAGAGCTCTTTGAGAAATATATTTCATGTCTTATATGAGGTCATATTGGTACATATTATATACCAAATTGAAGGTCTTGGAATGTAGTTTCCAACGCTCTTAACCGTTTATTCATACGACATCAGGATAAAATGATATATGCGTCGGAAGATGGACCAATCCTGGAGTGCCAAGCTAGCACCTCTTTGACTTTTTCCAAAATAGATATATATGTGTCTTAGGTCGGCTTTCTCTTCATATTTCAGCATAAAACTACTAGAGAACACCCATAAAAATAACCCCAAGCTATCTACTAGGGTTTCAAATAAGAATATCATCCCGGGCATGAAATCGAGAAGCAATAACATCAAAACGATCCCTACGACGTAAGTGTCATTATACCGCCTCTTCTTTTTCTTTGTAGTTAGAGTTTTGGAAGTTACTTCATAGTTAACAATCATATAATATCTGAATTTAAGTGCTTAAATATCAAGGAAGGTTGACAAATGTGTTTCCTAATAGTTAGAACTCACGGGACGGTGATCGGAAGCCGTGAGTTCGAGTTATTTGACTTGTAGCGGACTGTTTTGTGTTGCGGTTGGTCTGCGTGTTTTCCTACTATTTTGTGGAATTTTTGAGGAGGAATGTTGTGGAGAAACACCATATAGATGTAGGGTTGTGATCTGGTCGTTCGTTGCAATATTTCTGGGTCGTTTGACACGACTACGGTGGTCGTCTTATGTGTGAAGTGATTAGGTTGT
>ML255392.1:0-28775 GCA_005239495.1 Nicotiana undulata
GCGAGAAGGAATTTGAACCACCTTCATTTAGCTCAACAGCTCATTATCAAGACTTATTTCATTATTCAAGTATAAGAAGGAATTTTTAACCACCTTCATCCAGCTCAACAACTCATTATTGCATTTGCTCTTTGCTTTTTTATCAATTATACCAAGAGTAACACAATTACTCAATTGATGAAGTTCATAATTCTTATCTGAATATTAGGTACATTTAATTCGCAGCTATCATATCTCAATTTCATCAAATATCTGTAACAACTCGTACAAAACATCAGATAATATCAAACAAACAGTTAGAACATGCTCGTGGGTCCTACGGCTACTCGATATACAGTATAGATACCACGTACGGACACTTGTCACGTGGTACGTACGTAGCCCCCTCAACGAGCACAATTAGAAATCAAGAGCCTAGGGGACATTTTCCCCCTTACAAAGTTTGGAAAGGAGACTCACCTGGCCAAGTGCTCCTCCAGCCAACGGACCAATCAACAAGACGTACGAATCCTCCGAATTACCCTCGATGGCTTGCAACTAGCCAAAAACGCATAATTATATCAATTTAGGAAGATTCGAGGAGGATTTATTAAGGATTTCCCTTAAAAACACATTCTTGACATACTTGGCAAATTCAATCCCGAGCCTCGGCGTCCGGAAAAATATATTTCTTGAAGAAATGCACTATACGTCGCCTAAGGATCAAGATTAACTCAATTAATCGTCCCTCAATGGCCCAAAAATCAGAATTCACATTTTCATCAAACCCCTCTTTCTTCCCCCAACAATTTCTTATGAATTCCAATGAATTAGGAAGAGGAAATTCTCAAAGAACGGAAGAAATTGACATGTGGAGGGTTAAGGATTATTTACATGAGGTAATTGGGCTGAAACAGTCGTTCTGGAGCTCTTGAGGTCGTTAACAATGGAGGAAAAATTGGTTTTTGGATGAAAATTCACGAAAGGGCTATTTATAGCTCTGCCCAGCAGTTTCCACACCTGCGACCTTTGGATCGCAAGTGCGGACTCGCACCTGCGGGAAATTGGCCGCACCTGCGATGGCCTGGGCCCCTGGGGAAGGTCGCACCTTCACCAGCGCCTGCGAGAAGAGGGGTTGCCCCTGCGGCTGGAGCCGCACCTGCGAAGGGGTGGCCGCTGGTGCGAGCCTCGCGCCTGCGGCTCATGGACCGCAGGTGCGGTCACGCCAGCAAATTCCCACCAGCAGTTCAATTACTGGTTTTTTGACCCCGTTCGGGGTCCGGGAGACCCCTGGGCCCACCCGAGCCCTCGACAAATTATACCAACGAGTCCCAAATCACATGACGGACTCGCTCGAGCTCCTAGAACACTGAAAGAATCATTCAAACCAAGAATCACTCTCCAAAACCCCTTAGTTTCAAACTTAAGATTTCAAGAAAATTTAAATGGCTCATCAATACGCCGAACGGGTCTATACTGCTCGGAATGACCCCAAATGTTGTGGACAAGTCATAAATGACTATGCGGAACTATTGCCAGTTCTGAAATTTCATTCGGACCATGATATCATGAGGTCCAATTCCAGCCTGAATTTTAAATCACATGAAATCCTGAATTCCAATTCAGGTGCCAAAATACTCCCGGGTCATCAGGAACCCGAGGCGAACACACTCCCAAGTCCGAATTCATCATCCGGAGCTGCTGGAGCTGTCAGAACTCGATTCCGAGGTCGTTTGCTCAAAATGTTGCTCGGAACCAAAATTAGCCAAATAGGCTAGCCTTCAGGAACCAAGTGTTCCTGAACTGGCCAAATCACTTCCGAATCTCAAACTACCTGCCCACACAAGTCATAAGGCACGAGTAGCCGCTATGGAAAGAGTCATTCACGGGAACAGAGTCCCAACACACAAAACGACTGGTTGGGTCGTTACAACTAAGTTTTCCAAATCAGATTCCTCTTGCAACTCACTGTTTTACTCAAAACTCTCTTTTAACCCCATCTCTGAGACTTTAAATGTGTTTGCGATGTGCTAATTGTATGTCTATCTATGGAGGGGCTTATGAGCCTTTATTTGCCCCTATGTGTCCCTTTATATGTGAGGTCCTACTTGTTATGCATGTCGCCTAGTATTTTATCCTTTAAACCTAGGGGTCCAACCTAGTACTCACCTTGTAGGATTAGTAGTCCTAAATACCCTCCAGGACTTATAGAATGGGACGGGTAATGGCACGCAATAAGCATTCGTAACCAACACACGCATTTAAAAAACCTTTATGGGTAGGAAGGGTAGAACACGGATATGATGACCGGTGCGCTAATACCACGTGTAGCCGCCTCGTCGAGGTGTGATATACCAGGTATTGCATTGATGTGATCCGTATTACTTTAAACCTAGGACAATTTCTTTTCAAATGTTTATTTTTATGCTTTCTTCAAAACCATTAAAGATTTTTATGCTTGTTTGAAATCCCCTCTTATATGAACCTTACTTGATACTTGTTCGCCGTCCAAATTCACAAAACCTTTTGGCTGGGACCCACATTTGTGGATCTTGAGGGGTGCCTAACACCTTCCCCTTGGGATAATTTCAAGCCCTTACCCAATATCTGGTAATGCAAACTAGTTCACGAGTTATCAACTCTAGGTTCCCTAACGCACTATAAAAATTGTTAGGTGGAAACTCTTCCTTAAATCCTTTCTTTAAAGGAGTTGTCCAAAATGTCATAAACCTGATCTCTCCGTACCTAACCCGTGCGATAGAAAAAGGGGGCGCGACAGGGTGTACCTGCATTGAATGAGAAAACAAGAGTCCAGAGAAAGAAGAAGTAGTATCATGTTTATGTAATTTAGTTGATGCTAGTTGGTAGGATAAGGAGAATACACAACTTTCTGAACAATTCTTTTGTGTTTTTATTGTAGCAGACTTTCGCTACACTTACATTAGCTTTTGTTTTGCTAATTTCTATCCAGTTTAGTAGTTCACTTGTAAATAACTAGTTGGTTTTATCTCTAGTGGTTTAATATTTTACAGTACTTGTTCTTCATTATCTTAAGCATAGTTATTGTGTTCTTAGAATAAAAATTATCTACAAAAAATACAAAAATCTGGAAGCAATGAATGTTGATATTGTATATAATTTGTAGAAAATATCTCTAGTTGTAGTTAATTTCTGTATATAACTGTCAGTTCAAGTTAAATTAATATTTTTTGTAGTTCTATTGTAGATAAATATTAACTGCTATGTACAGAATGTCAAAACAAATGTAGATGCTTGACACAATGCAGAAAAACATGTTAACAAACACAGAAACAAATTGAAATGAACTACATTATGATTTTAAAAACTTCAACGATTACAAACAAAATTATTTTAACTTGAACACACTAACAATTATTTTGAAATACTATTCTAACTACATGATATTTATTTCTTTTTGGGCCCATTCTTGCAATATCTTTTGTTATTCCCTTCACCTCCACAGTTGCCACATGACACCTTGTACTTCTTTGACTTTAGTTCATCATATGTTTTGTATCTTTCCTTTTGAGGTCTTTATGGCTGCCTTTTCTCTCCCGTAGGTGGATTTACTACTTCATTAGATATTTGTTGTGGCACATTCCATTTGCTTTCATCAGGAAGAGGATTTACTGGTATTTCATACGTATGCAGTAGGCTCTCCCTTGTGTAATACGGAGAGCAATAGTTTTCATAAGTTTCATTCTTGTGCCTTAAAGCTGCCAAAGCATGCACACATGGAAGTTCATCAAGTTGGAACTGGCCACAGCTACATTTCTTGCTTTCAAGACACACAATGTACCGCTTCACACCATCTATCACAGTATGGATATAATCTGTTGAAGCCCTCACCTACAATTACATAACAAACAGAAAGAATAATATTTACAATTATAAAAAAGGATTATCTATAAATTATCTACAAGTTATCTATAAATTATCTACAATCTACAAAATAACTACAATTCATCTACAATCTGGAAACACTGTATATTAAAATATTATTTTTCTGCACAAAATATTATAATCTTACCCTAAGCTTCTGGAATAATGTTCTGTTGTTCTCCAATTCTTTGTTGAATTTGGACCCAAGGAATGTGAAAGTACCCTTTGCCTTCAATAACTTCTCGTTGGTCCAACGTTCAAGAAGAGTCTTCATATACTCTAATAGGTCAAATATTGGCAGCTCTTTTGCATCTTTTGTTACAGCATTCAACGATTCTGCAATGTTTGATGTCATAGTCCAAGTTCTATTCACCGTTGCATATACTCTTGACCATCTATGATATCAAATATCACATAGGTATGATTTAACACGCGGGTCTATCTCTTCAATATTCGACATCCTTTCATTAAATTAATCCAGAGTGTATGACCGTGATGTAGCAAAGTACAATTCATTTAATTGTAGATAACCCTTCTTGAACTTTTCCCATATATTTTTCCAAATATGCCACATGCAAGAGTAGTGTGGCATGCCCGGATAGACAATTCTTGTTGTCTTCAAGATAATCTCATTCCTATCTGAAACAACACACATTGAAGCTCTTTCACCATATGCTTGCTTGAATTTCTCAGAAAAACACTTCCACGATGCGTCATTTTCCGAATCAACCACAGCATATGCCAAAGGCAGTATTGTACCTACATTATTAGTAAAAAAAATTAGCTGGCAACTTTGAAAATTCATATAAAAATACAAATACATATAAACTACAATATATCTACAATGTAACTACATTTTATAAACTGCCTACAAAATAACTACAAATATCTATATTTTTACCTGTTGCATCCATTGTGCTTGCTGTCAGCATAATCCCCCTGTAGGTTGACTTTAAGAATGTCCCATCAATCACTACTATTGGCCTACAGTGTTCCCAACCACTTATTGATGTACAAAGAGCAACAAATTCATATAAGAAGCATTCATCTGCTGTCTTCTTCAATTTAACAACTGAACCAGGATACGTATTCTCAAGAATATAAACATATTTTGGTAATTTTGTTGTAGGAGTCAGCCGGATGACCTCTCAAAAATTATAAAGCCTTTTCCTTTGCTCTTCATGCTTGCATGTAGCTTAGGTTCACTCCGTGTTCGGACAACATGTCAGTTTGTATGTCCTTTGGTGTGTAAACTGTCTTAGAATCACAATACTTGGGAATGACCATGCTACCAACTACAATTGCAATACGTTTGCGCTGTATGAATGTATCGTCCATTAAGGTGCATGTGTGTTGTCGGTTGAAACTCCTGATCTTGAACATTGCAGAATCATTTATTGATGTTGCCTTGAAGTGCTAATTACAGTTTTCTCCAACGCATATAAGCCAGTAGCTACAAAAATATACATTTTTAATACAGGTTATCAATGTAGATGTAACAAAAGGACTGTTTTATCTACAATATAACTACATTTCATCTACAATGTTTGATAAACACATATCACAAGGAAAAGGTTGTTTATAATGATCTTTTCACCATTAATATCTTCATACCTTCTGTGGCTAGATCTATTAACCCTGAATTGGAACTTGTGCATCACAAAATAGTGCTTCATTGCAGTTATAATTGTTTGCTTATCTTGATACACTTGTCCTTCTTCAATAACACTTTGTGTACCTTCAGTTATTGTTTCACTTTGAGATTCCTCCATAATGGGAGAGGCGGGCATATCAAGTAACTTTAGTGTCCCAGACGAACCTGCGTGAAAATAAAGATAAATAGTGTCATTACAATTTTATAGAATCTTTGTAGATAATTTGTAGATGAAGAGAAAATTTTGTAGTCAACATTTTCCCCCCACATAGAATGTAGTTTAATTGTAGTATAAATGTAGTAATTATGTAGATAACTTTAAAATAATACTGCTTTATACATAATTAGACTGATTTGTAGTTTATTTGTAGATTTGTAGTAGAAAATTTGTAGATGAACAGAAAATTTTGTATTCAACATTTTTTTCAACATAGATTGTAGTTTAATTGTAGTATAAATATAGTAATTCTGTAGATAATCCTGAAAACAATATTGCCTTATACATCCTTAGAATGATTTGTAGTTTATTTGTAGATAAATGTAGGTATTTTGTAGATATTATTGTAAAATCAGACATCCATAGAATTTGAAACATAACGAACCTGCACTTGTGTTCTCATTGGTGATAGTCAATTCCATATTGAAATCTCGTACACTTATACATAACGGATATGATCCTAAGTTTTTATTCTCCTTTTTTGTATCTATACACACACGAACCCCCATATCGTTCCTAATCTCCATTGGAGGACAATTCTCGTTCACAATGTATTTGATTTCTACAATTTTTTCCGAAGTATCAATCGTTAATTGCTCTGCAATTGTAGAAATCAACATACTGTAACTTGCATCATCATCGACCACAATGCCATCAACTTGAAAATGTCTAAATCTGCCATAGTTATCCCAATTCCCATTCAATTGTAGCATGATTGGGATTTTGGACATTATTGCGTGTTGTTGCTTAAGTATTGTTCAATATTTTGTCGCTTTTTCGATATGTTGATTGAGAAAAAAATACGAAGAACAGAGTATCGGCAGAATTGATTCCTACAATTTGACTTGAATTTGTTGTTGAATATTTTGTCGCTCTTTTGATTTGTGGATTGAGGAAAAAAGACGACGAACTGAGTTTTTGCAGAATTGATTTCTACAATTTGATTTGAACTTGTTGTAGAGTTTTTTTTTTTAATGATTTGTCGCTTAAGAAAAAATAACGAAGAACAGAGTTTTTGCAGAAACGAGTCTCTGTAATTTGATTTTAAATTGAAGATAAAGGATTTCCGTTTCAAATTTGAACTGAAGGTCGCTAAATCAATTAGAATATTCTGTTCATGATTTGTAGCGCGCCTAATTATGAAGGAATCAGCTCCTAATAAGTAGTATTTAATGAATGGTATACTAATTGTAGAAAAAGTGTGAACAGGGCAGGTAAATTAGAAACTATGCACATATTTGGTAATAAAGTTTCAAATATGGTATAGGAAAGAAATAATTCCTTTTAATTACATGTCCAAAAAATGACCATCCATGCTAATTTTACCCCTTTCTAGTGTACTCAAAAAATGGTCGAGCCTAAAGTTGGCTTATAATGCAACGTCATTATGTATTGTTGGCTAGGTTCAAAATGATCGAATTTGAAAGGGAAATGACATGGTATGATAACGCAATTGATAATTGTTTTAGCCTTATACTAGGTTTGACAAAGGTAACCCAAACAATTGTCATTATATAGCAAATTCTAAAAAAAAAAAAATTCCTTATTTATTCTCTCTCTTCCCTATATTTTTTCTTCTCTCTCCCCGTACTTCGTCTCTAATTTTTTCTTCAAGTTTTTCTTTTTTTCTTCTTCTTCTTCAAGCGTTGTTTCTTCTTCAATCCGGAACTGGAAGTGCATGTGCTCTTTTATAATGTTTGGGAAGTTATAATGGATGAATACATTTTTTATGAAGTTATGATTTTCTCATCACGACAGTGATTCCATACAAATCTAAAGGTGACCACTTTCATGAATTGATATAGTTTTCTTCATGTCTTCATCCAATTGTTTCTTTGTTCAATTTGATTCATATCTTTTTGGCATAATTCCATTTTCTTCTTCTTCTTTCTTTCTTTTTTATTGTAAATATATATATATATATATATATGTATTTGAGATGGTGTATAACTATCTATATCACGATATATAACCGTGTGTATATCAAATTGTATAACGTGATATACATTGTTAGGTTTGGCAATATAAGGTTAAATCGTAATCAAATTGCTCAATTGATTTTAAGAGGGCGAAATTTATTCTAAATAAACTTACTTCGGTTTTGTTATTAATCAAATAAGAAAAATAAATTTTTGATATAATAGGTTTAGAGCAAGTTCTAAAATATATTATTAATTGTAACGACACGGCAGGTCTTTTTGAGAATATTAGCCCCGATCCCCTATTCTCTACTTTCCCCGTATCATTTTATGCTTATGTGACTTGCCGGGAGAATTTGTTTTTGGTTTGGAGTGAAATAGGACACTTAGTCCCTAAAATAGAAGCTTAAGTTCTAAGATTTTGACCATAGTTGGAACTGTGTGAAGACGACTCCGAAATGGAGTTTCGTCGGCTCCGTCAGGTTCGGTGGATGATATTGGACTTTGCAATGTGTTCGGATTGTGAATTGGAGGTCTGTTGTAACTACCCGACCGGCCGTTTTGAGCATTTTCACTTCGCTCAGTAGTTTGGAGGCACGAGTAGCTCCGTATGATGTATTAGGACTTGTGTGAAAAATTTGAGTTCATTCCGAGTTGATTTGATATGTTTTGACGCGAGTTTTTGGAAGTCGAAAGTTCGAAAGTTCATTAAGTTTGATTTGAGGTGTGTTTCGTCGTTTTGATGTTGTTATGCGTGATTTTGAGGACTCGAGTAAATCCGTGTTATGTTATGAGGCTTTTTGGTATGTTCGTACGGGATCCCGAGGGGCTCGGGTGAGTTTCGAATAGGTTTGAGTTGTGTTGCGCTCGTTTTTCTTATATTTCGCGTCGTTTCTTCAAGCATAAAGTGGTACCGCATTTAACAAATGAGCTCTGATTTCTGTTTGGATTGAAGCATTAAATCAGTATCATAATTACCGATTCGTAGCAAAAAGAATCATCGAATTTGGACATCGTATGAGGATTTTATGGTCATTTTACTAAGAATTGGGTTGGCAGATTTTTCAGATTAATTACGAAATTGCCGTTGACTTCGTATTTAAAAAATTTCACATTTCAAAATATTGAAACCAACATATCTCATTCATTATAAGGTCAAAATTGAGTGATTTAAAAGCCTATATTTCTTGAAAATTCACAAGGAATCCATTGAAGGCATCAAAAGCAAGTTTTGGGATCGTTTGGAATGCAAAACGAGGCAGAACAGTTGGGCAAAAATACTTAATATCGATGGTTTGTTCATTTGGTCATATTTTGGAGTTGGGGAGCTCGGATTAGGACAATTCTTAGAGGCGATTTTCACCATATGGATTGGGGTAAGTGTTCTATATTCGATTTTGGTTATATTTCATGAATCCATCTTCGTTTTTGGCATATGATTGATGATTTCAAAGTGAAATTTGGGGGGTTTTGTCTAAAACTTTATAAAGTAAAATTTTGAGTTTTGAACACCGATTAGAAGTCGGATTTGAGTGAAAGTAGTATGGTTAGACTCATAATTGAATGAGTTGTCGGATTTTGTGATTATTGTCGGGTTCTGAGGCACAGACCCGGGTTTGACTTTTAGGTCGATTTTGGGATTTAGATTAAATATTCGACGTTTATCGATTGGGTTTATTTCCTTTGGAATTATTTGATGTATTTGAGTTGCTTATGGCTAGTTTCGAGCCGTTCAAAGGTCGTTACGCGCGGGATTGGCTTTTTTGGAGCATCGTTTGGCTTGTTGGGTATTGGATTTGGCTTGTTCGAGGTAAGTACCACTTCTAAACTTGGTGCTTAGGGTATGAAATCCCAAATATGTGTTATGTAATTGGTGTTGAGGTGACGCACATACTAGGTGACGGGCGTGTGGGTGTGCACCATGTAAATTGTAATTCCGTTATTTCTGTGGTACTGTGTAGTTACCTGGTCTTACCTATAACCATGAAACTTCTTTGTTCTTGAGCTATTGAGCTGTGATCCATGTTAGAAACCATGTCTAGACTACATGCTTATCCTGTTGGGACTCACAAAGGTCATTTCTGCTGTTGAATTGTCTTTTTTCATTGCATTACATACTCAGTCACACACATTCATATGCATATTACATCTCAGTCTTTGTACCATTTATTGACACATTATATCATCATTTTGGGCTAGTTTCATGGTATTGTGAGCCTGAGAGACCGGAGAGATTGATGACTGAGTGAAGCCGAGGGCCTGAGTATTATGGGATTGGGCTGCACGCCGCAACATGTTATATTGATTATATTATGGGATCGGGATCCATGCCGCAGAAGGTTATATTGATTTGTGCCATGATTGACTTGATATAGCGTTTGGGATGAAGGAACCCCTTTGGAGTCTGCACACACCCCTAGTGGGCGCGGTTAATTATATTTAGGGATGGATCTTCCCTGGACATTGATCTTGTCGGAAGCATTTATATACGTAGTGGTGGATCTTCCCCACGGGATGGATTTGGCCCTACTCAGTTATGGGTGACTGATAGTCAGTTGATGTATCTATTCAGGGATGGATCTTCCCTGGGCCTGATTGGCCATACAGTACTGAGTGGTTGAGCGTGATGAGTGAAAAGTGTGAGATAGTGAGATTGAGTACTCCGAGAGTGTGAATACATGAGTTCATCACTGAGGTACATGGCATTGACATACATATATGACATACATATATAGAGATGCATTTATTCCTCATGGTGTGCGGTCTCACGTCATTCATGACTTCTCACACATATTGACATATGAGCATAGTGATATAAGTTACACTAGCTATCTGGGGGAAAAATGGAATATCTTATTTATTGTTGAAAGGACTTTTGGGAAAAATTACTATTTTCAAATTTACTCATATTTTTGACGATTTCAGTAAAGGATTTGGGGTTTCACTGATATACTTGAAAAGTGGATCTATTTTTTCGGGAAACTATGAATAGGCTGAGCATTTCATCTCTGAACTACTTCTTTTATTTACTTACTTTACATCATTATGAGTTGTTATTGGATGTTGGTGTTGGACTGACCTTTGTTCTAGCTCGTCACTACTTTCAACCTACGGTTAGGTTTGTTACTTGTTGAGTACATGGGTCGGTTATACTCATACTACACTTCTGAACCTTGCGTGCAGATGTTGGTTGCGGACGTAGCTGAGATCGACGAGAACTAGATTTGAAGATATACTTGCGTTTCATTTGTATTGCCTCTTGTTCATGGTAGCCTTAGTATATATAAATTTGTTTATGTACTTTTCGAACAAATGATGTATTTAATTCATACCAACTTTGTAAACTCTATTCTTAGAAGCTCATGATTTGTACTACCAGTCCTTGGGAAATGTATCAGATTCAGACATTGCGTTACTTAATTGCTTTATTAACTGTTATTGAAATTGGTTAGTGGTTGCGTTGGCTTACCTAGAGGGTTGGGCTAGGTGCCATCACGTTTGGATGGATTTTGGGTCGTGGCATCTTTAGTTGAATTAGGTTTGAAATGGTGAAAGTTGGATTTTTGGAAAGTTTGACCGGGAGTTGACTTTTTGATATCGGGGTCAGTTTTTGATTTCGAAAGTCGGAGTAGGTCCATAATGTCAATTATGATATGTGTGCAAAATGTGAGGTAAATCGGACGTATTTTGATAGGTTTCGGCATCAACTGTAGATGCTTGAAGTTTCAAGTTCATTAAGTTTAATTGGGGTGTGATTCGTGTTATTAACGTTGTTTGATATGATTCGAAGGCTCGACTAAGTTCGTATGATATTTTAGGAGTTGTTGGGATGTTTGGTTGAGGTCCCGGGGGCCTCGGCTGGATTCCGGATGGTTAATGGACTAGATTTGGACTTAGTGTTATAACTGAAGCATCAGCTACTGTTGGTGTCTGGTTTCCTTCTACGTGTTTGCGAAGGTTCTCCCACGTTCGTGTAGAGGATGTTGGAGTGTTGCTGGAGTCAAGCCTTTGCGTTCGCGATGTATGTCCCAGGTTCGCGAAGCAGTGTGATCTTAAGCCTACGCATTCGCGATTGGGTCCTCACATTCGCGTAGAGGAAAGGGAAGATAAGTCACTAGGCAATTGTCCTACACGAATGCGTAGAGGTGAACGCATTCGCGAAGGTGCAGGCAGTGGAAGCTCCGCGTTCACGAGACGTCAATCGCGTTTGCGAAGGAGGTTTTGGACTGAAGGAATTTTTATGCTTCGCGAACGCGAGGGACTTCCGTGTTTTCCTAGAAGGATTTCACTGGGTAGATATAAACATTTCAAATCGAGGGTGATGCCATTTTTATCAAAACTTGAGATAGAGAACTCGAATTCGGACGAGGTTTTGAGGGATTTTTAGAGGAATCGATTGGGTAATGATTCTTTACTTATTTTTGGTTATAAACCACTAATCTATCATTAATTTCACCTTCTCATTTAAGATTTGAGTTGAGAAATTTGGGCAAAAATAGAAGAAGTTCTTCAACCGAATATTTGGGTTTTGATTGAGACTTTGGTATTGGATTTGAGGAATTTTGGTACGAGTGAACTCGTGGTTGAATGGGTGTTCGTATTTTGTAATTTTTATCTGATTCCGAGACGTGGGCCCAGGTCAAATTTTTGGGCTATTTTCGAAATGCTTGTTAAAGTCTTGATTTCATTAATTAGATTAGTTTATTATAGTTGTATTTATAGTATGTAATTACTTTTGGCTAGATTTGGGCCATTCATAGTCGCAAAGTATAGGAAAAGGTGTTCTTGTTGATTGATTGAGTTTGTCTTGAGGTAAGTGGCTTTCCTAACTTTGTTATGGGGAAATCCCCTTAGAATTGGATACAATTGTGCAAATTATGTGATATGTGAGTGCCATGTACGCGAGGTGACGAGTGCGTACACGGGCTGATTGTTAAAAATCCGGTGTTTACTGAACAAGTAAACTATTATACCTTAAATGAGTCATCCCAACATGTGTAGTTATCATGTTTAGCCTAATGTCGCATGTTTACGTGTCTTAAATGTTTATTTGAAATATGTGCAACATGCTTAGTTGAATTCCTGTCTTTCCTTGATTTGTATAAATCTTAAGCTATAGGATTCTTGTTATTAATTGTTGTTTCCATCGGTTTCGAGCTGTGTGTTTACTTTTGGGACTACGAGGCGGTACCTCGAGAGATCCCCTTTTGAGTATTTACTTTTGGGACTATGAGACGGTATCCAGAGAGCGCCCATGTTGTTTACCTCTATGTGTTGTGTTGTTACTTTTCTGTAAATTCACAGTCTTTCATCATATTGTTTTATCTTCTGTCTTATTATTATATCTAGTAGGGCCCTAACCTGACCTCGTCACTACTCTACCGAGGTTAGACTTGGCACTTATTGGGTATCATTTTGGTGTACTCATGCTACTCTTCTGCACATGTTTTATGTGCAGTTCCAGGTACCACCTACCAACCCCGCTATTAGCTGAGCGTACTTACTGCTATTTTGGAGACTTCAAGGCATATCTGCCAGCATCCGCAGACCTTGAAGCCCCTCTTTATCCCTTATGTTGTCCCTCATTTCTTTTCTAGTTACTAATGTATAGATACAGTTAGAGCAAATTCTTAGAGCTTATGACTTGTGACTACTGGGTTTTGGGAATTGTTTATGCTCGAGTGTTGGTTTACTTGTACATGCGGAGTGGCATCTATTAGTTACATAGTTATCTGTTGAATTTTAGTTGTTAAATTTTATTTTTATTTCAATATTCCGCGATTTGCTAGGCTTACCTAGTCGTAGACACTAGGTGTCGTCACGACGTCTTACGGAGAGAGATTTGGGTCGTGAAAAGTTGGTATCGGAGCTTTAGGTTCACAGGTGTTATGAGCCACAAGCAGGTTTAGTAGAGTCTCGCGGATCGGTACAGAGACGTCTATAATTATCTTCGGAAGGCTATGTAAATGTTAGGAAAATTTCACTTCTTTGATTCCTTGTTGTGCAAAATTGTTGACTTTGGAATTCTTAACTTCTGTCTTTTATTCTCTCATATATGGTGAGGACACGTACATGCGGATCAGATAACCAGGCACCTGCCATAGTAGCCCCGCTCTACGAGAGCTTATTTTGAGGGTGGCGACACTCGCCATATGGTGACAGATTGCCCCAGACTTAGGAGGGGTGCACCTCCACTGGCTACTAGGCATCGTGTGCTCCACCAGGTCCCCAGGCTATGATTATACCACCAGCTACCACTCCACCTTCTCAGCCAGCTCGAGGTGGAGGTCGGGCAGGTAGAGGTCATTCTAAAGGGGGAGACCAAGCCAAATATTATGCTCTTCCTGCTTGTACAGAGGCAGTTGCATCTGACTCTATCATTACAGGTATTGTTATGGTCTGTCATAGAGATGCGTCTATATTATTTGATCCAGGCTCTATTTATTCCTATGTGTCCTCTTAATTTACTCCGTATTTGGGAGTATCCCGTGATTCTTTGAGTTTTCTTGTTTATGTGTCTACACCTGTGAGAGAATTTATAATTTTTGACCGTGTGCGTCGGCAGTGTTTGGTTGTTCTTAGTGGTTTTAAGACCAGAGCCGATTTATTATTTCGATGTATGGTAGATTTTGATATTATTTTGGGCATGGACTGGTTGTCGCCCTATTATGCTATTCTTGATTGTCATGCCAAGACCGTGACGCTGGCTATGCCAGGATTACCGCGGTTAGAGTGGAGAGGTACCTTAGATTACACTTCCATTAGAGTTGTTTCATTTCATAAAGCTCAACGAATTGTTCAGAAGGGGTGTGAAACATATCTATCCTATGTGAGAGATGTCAGTATTGATACCCTACCGTTGAGTCAGTTCCAGTAATGAGGGATTATCCAGATGTATTTCCAGCCGATCTTCTGGGTATGCCACCCAACAGGGATATTGACTTCGGTATTGATTTTTATTCGGGCACTCAGCCCATCTCTATTCCTTCATATCATATGGTTCCTCCTGAGTTGAAAGAGTTTAAGAAACAATTACAAAAATTTCTTGATAAGGGATTCATTAGGCCTAGTGTGTCACCTTAGGGTGCTCCGGACTTGTTTTTAAAGAAGAAGGATGGTTCTATGCGTATGTGAATTGATTATCGCTAGTTGAAAAAAGTTACAGTAAAGAACAGGTATCCATTGCCTCGTATTGATGACCTATTTGATCAGTTACAGGGTTTCAAGGTATTTTTCAAGATTGACTTACGTTCAGGCTATCATCAGCTGAAGATTCGGGAGCCAGATATCCCAAAGACTGCATATAGTTCTCGGTATGGTCACTACGAGTTCCTTGTTATGTCATTTGGGCTGACCAACGCCCCAGCAACATTCATGCACTTGATGCACAGTGTGTTCCAGCCCTATCTTGGTTCTTTCGTCATCGTATTCATTGATGACATTCTGGTGTATTCCCGGGCTCGGGAGGATCAAGAGCAGCACCTAAGGACTGTGCTTCAGACCTTGAGAGAAAAGAAGTTATATGCAAAATTTTCGAACTGTAGGTTTTGGCTAGACTCAGTGGTATTTTTGGGTCATATAGTGTCGAGTGATGGGATCAAGGTGGATCTGAAGAAGGTTGAAGCAGAGCAGAGTTCGCCCAGACCGTCCTCAGCTACGAATATCTGGAGTTTTCTTGGTTTGGCGGGGTATTACCGTCGATTTGTAGAGGGTTTCTCATCTATTACCGCACCTATGACCAGGCTGCCCAAAAGTGTGCTCCATTCAGGAGGACAGAGGAGTTTCAGGATAGCTTTCAAAAGCTCAAGACAGCTTTGACTGTGGCCCCAGTATTAGTATTGCCTACAGGTTTGGGGTCTTATAGCGTATAATGTTGTACGTCGCGGATTGGTCTCGACACGGTGTTTATGCAGGACGATACAGTGATTGCCTAGTGAAGGTGCATGAAAGAACTATCCTGTACACGACCTTGAGTTAGCAGTTATTGTTCATGCCTTGAAGATTTGACGGCACTATTTGTGCGGTGTCCCCTGTGAGATCTACACCGATCAATGGAGTTTGCAGCTTCTGTTCAAACAGAAGGATCTTAACTTGTGTCAATAGAGGTGGTTGGAGCTGCTTAAGGATTATGATATCACTATTCTATACCAACCCGGGAAGGCCAATGTGGTGGACGATGCCTTGAGTCGCCGGACTGAGAGTTTTGGGAGCATAGCATATCTACCAGCAGTTGAGAGGCCATTAGTATGGGATGTTCAGGCCTTGGCCAGTCAGTTCGTTAGATTGGATATTTTTGAGTCAAGTCGAGTGTTGGCTTGTGTGGTCTCTCAGTCTTCTCTTTATGATCGTATAGGGAGAGTCAGTATGATGACCCCTATCTTTTTGTCCTTAGGGACATGGTTCAGCACAATGATGCTAAAGAGGTAACTATTTGAGATGCTGGTTCTTTGAAGATGCATGGAATGCTATGTATGCCCAATGTAGATCTATTGCGTGAGTTTATTCTCTAGAAGGCTCACAGTTTGCGGTACTCCATTCATCCAGGTGCCGCAAAGATGTATCAGAACTTGAGGCATCATTATTGGTGGAGGAGAATGAAGGACTTAGTAGAGTATGTGGATCATCGTCTAAATTGCCACCAGGTGAAGTATGAGCATAAGCGTCCAGGTAGATTTCTTTAGAAGGTAGAGATTCCGGAGTGGAAATGGGAGCGGATCACTATGGATTTTGTTGTTGGCCTTCCCTGGACTTAGAGGAAGTTTTATGTAGTTTGGGTGATTGTGGATAGGCTGACCAAGTCAGCTCATTTCATTCCTGTGATGACTACTTATTCTACCAAGCAGCTCGCTCGAGTTTATATTCACGAGTTAGGTACTCGGGTTGAGTTGAGCATAACATTTCACCCTCAGACGGGCGGACAATCCGAGCGCATAATTCAGATACTGGAGGATATGCTCCGTGCTTGTGTGGTGGAGTTTGGGGGTTCTTGGGATCAGTTCATTCCACTTAAGGAGTTTGCCTATAACAATAGTTATCAGTCGAGCATCCAGATGGCTTCGTATGAGGCTCGGTATGGTAGGCAGCGTCGGTCTCTAGTGGGTTGGTTTGAGCTGGGTGAGCCTAGACTATTGGGTACAGACTTGGTTCAGTATGCTTTGGAAAAAGTTAAGGTGATTCAGGATCGACTTCGCACAGCCTGGTCCATACTGAAGAGTTATGCGGACCAGAAGGTTCGCGATGTTGCATTCATGGTTGGAGAGAGGGTCCTTCTCTGGGTGTCACCCATGAAGGGTGTTATGAGGTTCGGGGAGAAAGGCAAGCTGAGCCCAAGGTTTATTGGCCCATTTGAGGTGTTGCAGCGAGTTGGGGAGGTTTCTTATGAGCTTTCCTTGCCTTCCAGTCTAGCAGGAGTCCATCCGGCATTTCATGTTTCTATGCTTCAGAAGTATCACGACGATCCGTCTCATGTGTTGGATTTCAGCTCAGTCCAGTTGGACAAGGATTTATCTTACATTGAGGAGCCGGTGGTTATTTCGGAAAGACATGTTTGAAAGTTGAGGTCAAAGAACATTGCTTCCATGAAGGTTTAGTGGAGAGGTAAGCTGGACAAGGAGGAGATTTGGAGACCGAGCATGATATGCACAACCATTATGCTCATCTTTTTACCACTTCAGGTATGTCTCTATACTCGTTCGAGGACAAAAAATGTTTTAAGAGGGGGATGATGTAACGAACCGGCCGAACATTTTGAGGGTATTAGCCCCGATCCCTTATTTTCTGCTTTCCCCATATCTTTTTATGCTTATGTGACTTGCCGGGAGGATTTGTTTTTGGTTTGGAGTGAAATGGGACACTTAGTCCCCTAAAATGGAAGCTTAAGTTCTAGGATTTTGACCATAGTTGGAACTATGTCAAGAAGACTCAGGTATGGAGTTTCGTCGGTTCCATTAGCTACGGTGCGTGATTTTGGACTTAGGAGCGTGTCCGGATTGTGAATTGGAAGATGTCGCTGAATTAGGCTTGAAATGGCGGAAGTTAGATTTTTGGGAAGTTTGACTGGGAGTGGACTTTTTGATATCGGGGTCCGTTTTTTATTCCGGAAGTTGGAGTAGGTCCATAATGTCAATTATTACTTGTGTGCAAAATTTGAGGTAAATCATACGTGTTTTGATAGGTTTCAACATAGGCTGTAGAAGTTTGAAGTTTCAAGTTTGTTAAGTTTGAATTGGAGAGTGATTTGTGTTTTTATCATTGTTCGATGTGATGAAGGCTTGGCTAAGTTCGTATAATATTTTAGGACTTGTTGGGAGGTTTGGTTGAGGTCCCGGGGGTCTCGGGTGGTTTCTGGATGGTCAACGGACTAGATTTGGACTTAGTGTTATAGTCGAAGTATCAACTATTGCTGGTGTCTGGTTTGCTTCTATATGTTCCGAAGGTTCTCCTGCGTTCGCATAGAGGAAGTTGGAGTGCTGCTGGAGTTAAGCCTTCACGTTCACGATGTATGTCCCGCGTTCGCAAAGCACTGTGATCTTAGGCCTACGAGTTCGTGATTGGGTCCTCGCGTTTGCATAGGGGAAAGGGCAGATGAGTCACCAGACAATTGGCCTACGCGAATGCGTAAAGGTGAACGCGTTTGCGAAGGAGAAGGCAGTGGAAGCTCCGCGCTCGCGAGAGGTCAATCGCATTCACGAAGGAGGTTCTGGACTGAAGGAATTTTTATGCTTCGCGAACGCAAGAGGGATGTCGCGTTCGTGTAGAATGATTTCACTGGGGAGATAAAAACATTTCAAATCGAGGGTTTTGCCATTTTTATCAAACTTGAGATAGAGAAATCGGGTTTGGACGAGGTTTTGAGAGATTTTCAGAGGCATCGATTGGGTAATGGTTCTTTACTTTTTGGTTATATCCCACTAATCTATCATTAATTTCACCTTCTAATTTAAGATTTGAGTTGAGAAATTTGGGGAAAATGGAAGAAGTTCTTCAACCAAACTTTTGGGTTTTGATTGAGTTTTGGTATCGGATTTGAGTAATTTTGGTACGAGTGAACTCGTGGTTGAATGGATGTTTGCATTTTATGACTTTTACCCTATTTCAAGATGTGGGTCTGGGTCGACTTTTTGGGTCAATTTTTTAAATTCTTGTTAAAGTCTATATTTCATTAATTAGATTAATTTAATATAGTTGTATTTATGGTATGTAATTGTTTTTGCTAGATTTGGGCCATTCCAAGTCGGAAAGTCGAGGAGAAGGCATTCTTGTTGATTGATTGAGCTTGGATCGAGGTAAGTGGCTTGCCTAACCTTGTGTGGGGGGAAATCCCCTTAGGATTTGATACTAATGTGCAAATACCGCGATGTGTGAGTGTTGTGTACGTGAGGTGACGAGTGCGTACACAGGCTGATTGTTGAAAATACGGTTTTTATTGTACCAGTGACATGTTATACCTTAAATGAGTCATCCCAACATGTGCAGTTATCCTATCTAGCCTCATATCGCATGTCTACGTGTCTTAAATGTTTATTTGAAATTCGTGTAGCTTGCTTAGTTGAATTACTGTCTTTCCTTGATTTGTATTAGTCTTAAATTATATGATTCTTGTTGTTAATTGTTGTTTCCATCGATTTCGAGCTGTGAGTTTACTTTTGGGACTACGAGGCGGTACCTCGGGAGATCCCCTGTTGACTATTTACTTTTAAGACTACGAGATGGTATCTCGAGAGCGCCCCTGTTGTTTACCTCTATGTGTTGTGTTGTTACTTTTCTGTAAATTCTCTTTGTTAAATTCTCAGTCTTTCATCATATTGTTATATGTATTGTCTTATAATTATATCCAGTAGGGCCCTGACCTGACCTTGTGTTACACCACATAGTTTCGTATGTGAAAGTACGTCATAAGTGAATTGACGTAAGCTTTGAAATGAGATCATCTATGAAAGTACAAAAAAGTAATTTAATCATGTTACCATGGAGGTTGCAAATATTTAAGATCATGGACTACAAGTACCAAGAGGGTTGGAAGGCTTAGAAGCTAAATAAATTGAAGAAAATAAGTTTCGTCGAAAGTTGACAAGTTGGGAATGTTATAACATGTACTTTTTGGGTGAGACTAGGGTACTCAAAATTATAAGGAGTTTATGTTATGATTTATTTTTGTCTTATGATAGTCGTGTGTTATGTTTTGAAGTCAAGCAAGTTGTGGAACAAAAGTTGGCAAAGATCATCACAAGTTACATTCATAACTATGCTGAAATTTAGGTCAAATATAGTTGTGCTTTTCTCCCAATATACTTGGAATTAAGGGGTGATATACCTACCAAATTGAATATATACGATTCTTTTTTCTAACGCATTAAACCTTTCATCGACACGATATAGGAGTACAGAGATATTTGCAGTTTTGCAAGACTGCGAAGACATCATAAGTTACAAGTAGGTGTGTCACTAAAGCTTTTTGAGCAATACATTTAGTGTGTTATATGATGTCTTATTGGGACATATTATATACCAAATTGAAGGTCTTGGAAATTAGTTTCTAACTCTATTAACCATTTGTTCATACGATATCCAGATAAAAAGATATAAGCGTCTGAAGAAGAACCAATAATAGGGTGCCAAGCTAGCCCTCTTTGACTTTTCAAAAATGGATATATAAGCCTTATGTCGTCTCTTTCTTCACATCTCCACATACCACGACAAGACTAAGACCCTTAAACTTATCCTCAAGCTCACCACAAGGCTTTCCAAGAATATTAACATCTCGGGTACGAAATTAAGAAGCGATAATACTAGAACGATCCCAACAACGTAAGTATCGCTATATTGCCTCTCTTTTTCTTTGTAGTTTGAGTACTGGAAGGTACATCATAGTTAAGAAAATTTATACTTTCTGTATTTAAGCTTTAAGTATCAAGGAAGGTTTATGAATTCGTTTCCGAATAGTTCGAACTCACGGGACGATGATCGGAAGCTATGAGTTCGAGTTATTCGACTTGTAGTGGACTGTTTTGTGGGATGTTTCGTGTTGCTTTTGGGCTGTATATTTTGATGATATTTTATGGAGTTTTGGAGGATAAAATGTGTGGAGAAAAACCAAATAATGATGGAATGGATGGCTAGTCATTCGTCGTTACCTTTTTAGGTTGTTTGACACTACTTTTGTTGTCGTTTTATGTATGAAGTGATTAGGGTGTGTGTGTTGTTTTGTGATATATTGTGGTGGAGATAAGGTTAGGAAATAATTCATACATGTTTTTATTGTTTTTTTCTTGGTCTTTTTGGTATATGGTATTAGAGGAGGGCCTTGGTACAGGGGAGATGTTGCCCAAATTTACGTAAACAAGCTACTAGTTTAAGTTGCGAACTTAGCCTTTACTCAACACTGATTTTGAATATCCTCATGCTGTGGTAGATTGAGTTGAGCTTTTTTTGAAGAATTTCCTGGAAGGTATTAAGGACTCAATGGAGTTAAGGTATGTTAAGGTTATACCTTCTTTCTTTTGGCATGATCTATATGACACAAACGAGACGAGCAAATGCACGATGTCCATAAATGACTCTATTCATAGAAATACTAGAGGTGCTTATGTTCTTGATTCCCCATGTGTCATATTATTCTATCATCTATTCATGGGTCTTAGAAAATATGTATGTTTATAAAGTTTACTTCATGATATTAATCAAAGGCATAATGGTCTTATGACATCCTTAGAAATTTTATTAACGTACTTCTCATACATTGCATTCATTTACATTGAACCATGACCAGATGACATTATATATATGTATATTATATTTACATGGGATATGGGAACAGGTTACGGCGTTATATATGCACCACCAGCTGATCAGCTGGTATACGTTGATAATTTGCCCATAGTGGCCGAAATGATATGATGAGACGCCCTCAAAGGCTTGATGATGTTTTGAACGCATATACTCATGCATGGTATGACATTTATACGCATATGCATGACAATATCATATTAAATGATTCTCAGGGATATTCAGATATACATGTTGAATCTTTTACTCCATGGTTTTCTCATGTCTATTGCTTATTGATTTTCATTCCTTACATTTTCGGTACACTATTTGTATTACCGTCCCTTTTGCATGGGGACGCTGTGTTTCATGCCCACAGGTCCCGATAGACAGGTTGAGAGTCCTCCAAGTAGGCTATCAACTCATCGGAAGGTGTTGGTGCGCTCCATTTTCTCCGGAGTTTCTTATTTGGTCAGTATAATTAGGACATGTATTGATTGGTATGGCGGGCCTAGTCCCGACCTTTATGATACTTATGTACTCTTAGAGGCTTGGATATAGATGTAATGTATAGGGATACTTGCATGGCCTTGTCGACATATGTTTTGAGTTTACAAATGATCATGTTGGCCTTATAGGCCCGTATGTCACGTATGTAAGTTTCTATATCCGGTTGGGTCGTTCTATGTCGAGTATTCTTTCATGTTTATTCTACTTATCTCACGACAGCCTCTCTGGCTCATTTACCAATGATAGTACGATAAGAAAGATATGGTACGTTGGCACTCGATTGAGTAAGGTACCAGGTGCCCGTCGCGGCCCATCGATTTGGGTCGTGACAAAATTGGTATCAGAGCAGTTCTTTCCTAGGGATGTCTACTAGCCGTGTCTAGTAGTGTCTTGTTTATGGGTGTGTTGTGCACCACACTTATAAGCAGGAGACTACAGGGCATTTAGGACTTTCACTCTTTCTTCTTACTAGATCGTGTGGTAGAGCTAAGTTGTAAGAACTCAATTTCCTAAATTCTATCTTATTTATAATACGACGATGCCTACATCTAGAAAGACGGATGGTAAGAGATTGCATGTGGCTGTGAAAGAGTTGAGTCAGATGAACTCGATTTTTCATGATGCTTATGATGAGTAAATGTAAGGTCTTCAGTAGATCATGCGTGTACTAAGACGGGTAAGCCTCTCGATAAGGAGCCTTAAGGAAAAGAGTATCTATCCACCCCTATGGTGAAAGGCAATGAGAGATTCAGAAGATAGATACAAGTTTCAACCAGTAAAAGAAGTAAGAAGAAGAAGGGTACGAGGCGCCCAGTTAACAAAGATTGTCAGTACTTACGATTCAAGAAGAGAAATATAAGCATTTTAAATTACCTTCAATTGTAACAGAGGTATGTACAAGTGGACACACCTGTCTCAGTTATGCTCCATGGGAACCAACATATATAGTTAAGAGAAGAACGGGATATCAGGATCCAGTTAGGTTAAAGTAACCCAAAATGTTGGATGGATTGTTTGCCTTAGTTGACATTGCCGAAGGATATTGCAAATGGGCTAACAGATCTATCACGTCCCGAAATACCACCTACAGGCCGTGATGGCGCCTAACGTTGAACCCGCTAGACAAGCCAACGTTTGAATAAATAAACTCATTAACAGTTAAAAAGAACAGGATGACTAAGGCAAATGTGATTAACAATATCAAAATTAACTAATTTCAGAACTATGTAACAAGCTTCGAAATAAATCCCGTAATTAAACCCAGAACTGGTGTCACTAACTCACGAACGGTCTATGAGATTACTAAATGCAAGGGTCTGAAAAATAAATACATATAACTGTCTTTAAACTATAAAAATAAGACAGAACTGAAGAAGAAGGGAAAAAGGTGACGCCAAGGCTCACGAACGTCTGCGGGTCTACCTTGATGTCTCCTGAATGGATTGAAGGATACTCCCTCCGTCAATGTCCACCGGGTCCGGCTGCGTAATCTGCACAACATAAAGAAGTACAGGTGTAGCATCAGTACAACCGACCCCATGTACTGAGTAAATGCCGAGCCTAACCTCGGCGAAGTAGTGACGAGGCTAGGACCGACAACAATTCATACATGTGCAATTCTATACTCAAACAGAAAATAATAACGGAAATAAACAAGTAAATACAGGTACAGGGAGAACATGTTGGGGATAAAGGGGCAACAAATTACTCAAAACAACAGAATAAGATAATAAATGAAATGTAGAAGTAAGACAGGAATTAACATCTCGAAACAAGTAAATAAGCAGCAAAAGGCACGGCATGTCCCCTCGTGCATAGCCTCACAATCACTCGGCGCAGAATGTTCTCTCGTGCATAAATAATAAAGTCATCCGGCACGGAATGTCCCCTCGTGCATAATCTCACAGTCACTCGGCACGGAATGTCCCCTCGTGCATAAGTAATAATCACTCGGAACGGAATGTCCCCTCGTGCATAGCCTCATGATCACTCGGCACGAAATGTCCCCTCGTGCATAAATAAAAAAGTCACACGGCACGGAATATCCCTTCGTGCATAATCTCATAGTCGCTCGGCACGGAATGTCCCCTCGTGCATAAATAATTATCACTCGGCACGGAATGTCCCCTCGTGCATAGCCTCACGATCACTCGGCACGGAATGTCCCCTCGTGCATAATGTACACAGAAACAACAATTCAATATAAAGGTTTACAATAAGAAGTTCTAAATGTACATAAATAACCAACAAAACTCTATCGTCCCGGCAAGGAACTCAGCTATAACCAATCTCTCTCAGAGGCATAATTTCAACAATAAAAATCCTCAACTGAACAATAACTCAATAACTTCCCCCGTCATGAAACAACATCAATATATCACTTCTAAATCACCAATTATTAGTAGCATAGAGAATATCAAGAACACGGTATAATTCATCACGTTTGACTCACGGGCATGCTTGACCACAACATATAGGTACTCGTCACCTCACCTATACGTTGGACATGAATTACACTGTCACGACCCCAAATCCTAACAGGCCGTGATGGCGCCTATCATGGAACTAGGCTAGTCGACCATCACTTTACTACGCATTTATTCAATTATAACAGTTCACAATATAACAATAAGCAGGCAACCATAGCATCAAATAATATAATTAAGTCTTAACGTCCCAATAATAGTCTAACNCATCAAACTGCGTCAGCTACTGCTGCAAACTAGTACCTAGATCTGTGCACAGAGGCACATGGAGTCTTTATGAGTACGCTAACTCAGTAGTAATGAAAATAAATCACAGTCTAAGTAATATAAACACATAGAAAATGTAACCAATTCCACAAAGCCAGAAAAACACCAAGTCACCACGTAGTATTCATCAATTCATAAGTTCGAAATCAGTTTCCAGAAATCCTTTGAAAACAAGTACAATATCAGTATATCTCAGTAAAATTCTCAGTGAAAGCCAGTTTGAAAACGAAGTAAATCATTGTTTGAAAACTCAGTAAAAATCTTCACAAAACTGCCCCTCGGGCCATAATCATTTCTCATCACAATATCTTTCAGTATTAGCCCATCAGGCAACCTCACAATCACTCTGCCCATCAGGCAACCTCACAATCACTCATCATAAGCCCCGCGGGCATCACTCAATCGGTGCCGGCGCTCACTGGGGGTGTTTTACAGACTCCGGAGGGGCTCCTACAGCCCAAGCGCAATAATAAGCCACATCATGGCATAAATCACACACAATATAGGCCCGCAGCCTCACTCATATAATATCATCCTCACAATATGGCCAGCAGCCTCACTCATATCATAACATCCTAACAATATAGGCCAGCAGCCTCACTCAGTCAGACACTCTCAATTTTCCCTTCAGGCCAAAATATATCGGGTTCTCGACCCAAAAACAATGTTTCATTTTCAAGAAGTAGTTCAAAATACTCTGAGTGTCAAAACAATTTCACATAAAAGACTAAGTGAAAAATCATAACATATCAGTGAGAAAAATATAGTAAACACAACCCTCAAAGGGTAAACAAGTCGGCACTAGGCCCCAAACACGGTTTACAGCCCAAAACATATCATAATATATAAATACTATTTACGCAAAGGCTTAAAAATCGGTTTCGCAACTCAATAGTCGCCTAAATAGGAAAGATGTTTCCAAAGTTTCCACCTTTTTATTTCAAAACCCGTGAAAGGGTGCATAGTCCGGGGTTTCATACCCTCAGGAATGGATTTAAAGACATTACTTACTTCAAAACTAGCCCGGAATTATTCCACAATGCGCTTGCCTCTCAAATCAACTTCCAAAGGCTCCAATTCTACCAAGTTAAGATTTTTATCATCAACATATGCTTAAGGAATAAATTCCAATTGAAAAATATCGAATTTGGCTCAAAACTCTGAATTCGGTAAAAACCTGACCCCCGGGTCCCGCGTCCCGAAACTCAGAAATTTTTATAGAAAAGTGTTCTTTGTTCTCTCACGAGTCCGTACATATAAAGAACACCAAAATCGGAGTTCGTTTGACCCCTCAAATCGACCCTTTAAGGTCTCATAATCTCAAGCCCTAAAACCCAATTTTTCTACTGATTTTCCATAGCTTTACACTAGTTTAATGTTCTATAATCATCCATAATCGAGTTTTAATGATCAAAATACTTACCTCTATGAAGAACAAGGATTTCCCTCTTCAAAATCGTCCCCAAAAGCTCTTTGTCCGTACAAAAATGGTGTAGAAAGGGTTTAGGTCGCGGAGAGTTTAATTAAATATGTCCAGGTAAATCCTTCATCGCGAACGCGGTACCTCGCCGCGAACGCATAGAACAAAACTCCAGCTCCCCCTTTTACTCTTCGCGAACGCATAGAACAAAAATTTCAGGCTCCCTATTTACTCTTCTCAACCAGCCTCTAGTAGAATAGTCATAACCTTTTTCACAAAACTCTAAATGACAAATGGTTTACATTTCTAGAAACTAGACACAAAGGGGCTACAACTTTCATTTTTACATCATCGCAAAATTCCTTATAGATTGTGAGATATGAGCTTCCGAAGTCAGACCTGCGCAGCAGATATTTTTCTTCTTCGCGAACGCGAGGCACTGTACGCGAACGCGAAGAGCAAAGTCCCTGATGCCAAATTCTTCTTCGCGAACGCGAAGGGGTCCCCGCGAATGCGAAGAACAACACTAGACACCAGCAATAGCCATCTCAAAACAGCCCGAAATGATCTGAAACCACCCCGAAACACACCCGAGGACCCCGGGACCCCGTCCAATCACACGACTCAGTCCCATAACACCCCACGGACTTGCTCGAGGTCTCAAATCATATCAAACAATGCCGAAACCACGAATCGTACTCCAATCCAAACTTTATGAACTTTGAAATTTTAAACTTCTACATTCGATGTCTAAACCTATCAAATCACGTCTGATTGACCCCAAATTTTGCACATAAGTCATATTCGACATTACGGACCTGCTCCAACTTCCGGAATCGCATTCCAACCCCGATATCAAAATTTCCACTTACGGTCGGATTCTTCAAGACCTTCAAATTTCTATCTTTAGCCAAATGACTTCAAAATAACCTACGGACATCCGAATTTACTTTCGATCGTGCTCACAACTCCAGAATCACCATACGGAGCTATTCCCAGACTCGGAATCCCAAACGGACATCTATAACACTGAAATGCCTTCCAGCCAAACTTAAGAAATTCTTTTAAAAATGCTAACTTCCACAATATACACCGAAATGCTCCCGGGTTATCCAAAACCGATCCGGACATACGCCAAAGTCCGAAATCATTATACAAACATGCTGGAACCTTCCGATTCTGATTCCGAGGTCGTTTACTCCAAATTCCAGTCTTAGTCAATTTCTTCAACTTAAGGCTTCCGAAATGAGAATTTTCTTTCCAATCTGACTCCGAACTTCCTGAATCGCAACTCTGACCATATGCACAAGTCATAATAACTGAATGAAGTTGTTCATGAGTTCCAACCGCTGAACGATGCGCTAGAGCTCAAAACGACCGGTCGGGTCGTTACATTCTCCCCCACTTAAATAGACGTTCGTCCTTAAACGTGCCAAGAATTATTCCAACACCACCAAAATTGTTGTGTAACCTACCATGCACATATTCGGAGGTGATTCCATGTCACCTTACCCCATATAGGTCTAATAGCGTAACATAGTTGAAATTTCGTAGTCCGGTCTTGACCCATAAACCTTAGAACTAAATTTCCACCTCTAGAATGATTTATAAGTTCTAATCCCACAACTATAAGCTGAAATAGTCTGAACACACTGTATCAAGCCATATCCGCAACACAAGATGAAGTCACATAATATACCGCCTGACTCAACACTCATAGCGATGACTCCTAATCCCAATCGCTGCTCATAACAACCCAACACCGGTAAATAACCTCTTATCAAACAATGCCTTGCTTTAACACCTTCATATGGTGCCGATGATGAAAGAAACACGTAGAAACCAGCAACCATTCGCCCGCTCAGCATCAATACCATCCAGAGCCATAACTTGTGCAACTCGTGCACTCAATAACAACATCCTAAGAGCTCAATTCATAAAATAGAGAAGATTCACACGAGAGGACTATCTTGCCATTTCTCTTGCCATTACCACATCATGCTAAAATCCTGATACACATCGTGAAACCATATCGCNTCCCATCCAACCGCTGGACCACATGACATACTCCAAGCCACCTAGCTGAAATTCAATAACCATGCAAAATTCAACATCGATTACTATAAGTGCATTGCCATCACCACAGGGAAATCGGACGATACCATGCCACCCGAACCATAAAGAACATAACCAACACGTCTCAATCCTACAACACCCAATTACTTACCTTACTCAGTTCTCGCTATAGAGCCCCGATAGAACACACACCCATACTGGCCTACAATTAATTATATTCTAGATCAACTCTGGTCATCCACAACAGGTAGATAACTCTCTGAACGTTTATAACGACTGAATCATGACATATACTAACACCTGAATAGCTTTGCTCGCATCCTCGTAGTTCACAACTACAATGTTCATGAAAACTCCCCGTCTCAAAATCCATGAGGCGCACCAATTGCCATATCTGATCCCAATTCCACCACTCAAACATATAACACGTCTCTAATACTCAATCATTCCACGGGGATACTCCTATAATTCTTCTGTGCCACCAACAAGCTTGAATATCCGCAGTCGATCAAATAAGAGAGCGCTGTAACACCAATGATGCACCCTTACTCAAACACATTGTCTTAAGCAAATTGTCCTT
>ML255392.1:31514-48166 GCA_005239495.1 Nicotiana undulata
GAAGGGAAATGGAGAAGCTGTGGACGCTGGACAGCTACCTTTAAATCCCGTAAAATGCTGCTATCAAACTACGTCAGCTACTGCTGCGAACTAGTACCTGGATCTGTGCACAGAGGCACAGGGAGTCTTTATGAGTACGCCAACTCAGTAGTAATGAAAATAAATCATAGTCTGAGTAATATAAACACATAGAACATGTACACAATTCCACAAAAGCCAGAAAAACACCAAGTCACCACGTAGTATTCATCAATTCATAAGTTCGAAATCAGTTTCCAGAAATCCTTTGAAAACAAGTACAATATTAGTATATCTCAGTAAAGTTCTCAGTGAAAGCCAGTTTGAAAACAAAGTAAATCAAATTTTGAAAACTCAGTAAAAATCTTCATAAAACTGCCCCTTGAGCCATAATCATTTCTCATCACAATATCTTTCAGTATTAGCCCATCAGCCAACCTCACAATCACTCTGCCTATCAGGCAACCTCACAATCACTTTGCCCATCAGGAAACCTCACAATCACTCCGCCCATCATGCAACCTAACAATCACTCTTCATAAGCCCCGCGGGCATCACTCATCGGTACCGGCGCTCACTGGGGGTGTGTACAGACTCCGGAGGGGCTCCTACAGCCCAAGCGCAATAATAAGCCATAGCATGGCATAAATCACACACAATATAGGCCCGCAGCCTCACTCATATCATATCATCCTTACAATATAGGCCAGCAGCCTCACTCAGTCAGACACTCTCAATTTTCCCCTCAGGCCAAAATATATCGGGTTCTCGACCCAAAAACAATGTTTCATTTTCAAGAAGTAGTTCAAAATACTGTGAGTGTCAAAATAATTTCACAAAAAATACTGAGTGAAAAATCATAACATATCAGTGAGAAAAATATAGTAAACACAACCCTCAAAGGGTAAACAAGTCGGCACTAGGCCCCAAACACGGCTTACAGCCCAAAACATATCATAATATATAAATACTATTTAAGCAAAGGCTTAAAAATCGGTTTCGCAACTCAATAGTCGCTTAAATAGGAAACATGTTTCCAAAGTTTCCACCTTTTTATTTAAAAACCCGTGAAAGGGTGCATAGTCTGGGGTTTCATACCCTCAGGATAGGATTTAAAGACATTACTTACTTCAAACTAGCCCGGAATTATTCCACAATGCGCTTGCCTCTCAAATCAACTTCCGAAGGCTCCAAATCTACCAAGTTATGATTTTTATCATCAACATATACTTAAGGAATAAATTCCAATTGAAAAATATCGAATTTGGCTCAAAACTCCGAATTCGGTCAAAACTCGACCCCCGGGACCGCGTCCCGAAACTCAGAAAATTTTATAGAAAAGTGTTCTTTGTTCTCTCACGAGTCCGTACATATAAAGAACACCAAAATCGGAGTNATAATCATCCATAATCGAGTTTTAATGATCAAAATACTTACCTCTATGAAGAACAAGGATTTCTCTCTTCAAAAGCGTCCCCAAAAGCTCTTTGTCCGTACAAAAATGGTGTAAAAATGGTTTAGGTCGCGGAGGGTTTAATTAAATATGCCCAGGTAAATTCTTCATCGCGAATGCGGTACCTTGCCGCAAACGCATAGAACAAAACTCCAGCTCCCCCATTTACTCTTCGCGAACGCGGTACACCACCGCGAACGCGTAGAACAAAAATTTCAGGCTCCCTATTTACTCTTCTCAACCAGCCTCTAGTAGAATAGTCATAACCTTTTTCACAAACCTCCAAATGACAAATGGTTTACATTTCTAGAAACTAGACACAAAGGGATACAACTTTCTTTTTTACATCATTGCAAATTTCTTTATAGATTGTGAGATATGAGCCTCCGAAGTCAGACCTGCGCAGCAGATATTTTCCTTCTTCGCGAACGCGAGGCACTGTACGCGAACGCGAAGAGCAAAGTCCCTGATGCCAAATTCTTCTTCGGGAACGCGAAGGGGTCCCCGCGAACGCGAAGAACAACACCATACACCAGCAATAGCCATCTCAAAACAGCCCGAAATGATCTGAAACCACCCCGAAACACACCCGAGGACCCCGGGACCCCGTCCAATCACACGACTCAGTCCCATAACACCCCACGGACTTGCTCGAGGTCTCAAATCATATCAAACAACGCCGAAACCACGAATCGTACTCCAATCCAAACTTTATGAACTTTGAAATTTTAAACTTCTACATTCGATGCCGAAACCTATCAAATCACGTCTGATTGACCCCAAATTTTGCACACAAGTCATATTCGACATTACGGACCTGCTCCAACTTCCGGAATCGCATTCCGACCCCGATATCAAAATTTCCACTTCCGGTCGGATTCTTCAAAACCTTCAAATTTCTATCTTTAGCCAAATGACTTCAAAATAACCTACGGACATCCGAATTCACTTCCGATCGCGCTCCCAACTCCAGAATCACCATACGGAGCTATTCCCAGACTCGGAATCCCAAACGGACATCTATAACACTGAAATGCCTTCCAGCCAAACTTAGGAAATTCCTTCAAAAATGCTGACTTCCACAATATACACCGAAATGCTCCCGGGTTATCCAAAACCCGATCCGGACATACGCCCAAGTCCGAAATCATCATACGAACATGCTGGAACCTTCCGATCCTGATTCCGAGGTCGTTTACTCCAAATTCCAGTCTTAGTCAATTTCATCAACTTAAGGCTTCCGAAATGAGAATTTTCTTTCCAATTTGACTCCGAACTTCCTGAATTGCAACTCTGACCATATGCACAAGTCATAATACCTGAAATGAAGTTGTTCATGACTTTCAACCGCTGAACGATGTGATAGAGCTCAAAACGACCGGTCGGGTCGTTACATACACATAGCAAATAAGACTCTATACATATTCTCTCAAGCTAAGGTTAGGCCAAACACTTACCTCGGCTCCAAAAATGCAAGTCAAGCCTCAATCACAGCCTTTCCTCTCGAATCCAACTCCGAAATGATAATATATAGACATAATCGACTCAATAACATTAAAAATGACTCAATAATTCAATCCCAAGGTCTAATTGCACATTTCCACTCATTCTTCCAAAAATACCAAAATTCGACCCCGGGCCCGCTCGATCCAAACACGAGGTTCAGACCAAAACCCGATCACCCATTCTCCCATGAGCCCGAATATACAATTTATTTTGAAATCCGACCCCAAAATGAGGTTGAATTCCCAAAAATTTCGAAAGCCCTAACTCTACCCAAAACCCCCAATTTCTACCCTTAATCTCATGTTTTTAGGCCTAGAATTTAGTGATTATTGATGAAAATGGAAGAAAATAGAGTTAAGTTTACTTACCTATGAAGCTATGGAGATGAAGTTCTTCAAAATCGCCTATGGGGTGTGGGGAAGAAGGGGGGGTTGTGAAATATGGGGTGAATTCCCGTAATGGTTCTGTTTTTGGACTAAAAGAATAACTGGGCAAAGATACCCTTCACGTTCGCGAGCCATTTACCGCGTTCGCGAAGGTTTGACTTTCCTGACCTACGCGTTCGTGAGGCCTTGGTCGCGTNACATGGCAGAAATACCCTTCGCGTTCGCGAGCCATTGACCGCGTTCACGAAGGTTTGACTTTCCTGACCTACGGGTTCGCGAGGCCTTGGTCGCGTTCGCGTAGGTTCGACTCCCCTGGCCTACGCATTCGCGAGCTACCTGCCGTGTTCGCGTAGGCTTACGACTAGCCAGCCCCCAGACCCCAACCTAACTCTATGCGTTCGCACCCTTGGGGACGCGTTCGCGTAGAGTCACCATCCAGTGCTCCGCGTTCGCGTCTCCCTCTACGCGTTCGCGTAGAGTAAAGTCCCAGGCCAAAATATTTACCCTTCGCGTTCGCGGGCCCTTGGCCACGTTCGTGAAGGGTATCACACCAGACACCAGAAATCTGTCCTAACACTAGATGTTTCTAACATTTTTGCACCCTGACACCTAACCGAAACTCACCCAAGCCCTCGAGGCTCAAAACCAAATATACACACAACTTCAAAATAATTCTACTTACTTATTCCAATAATTAAACCACCAAAATAACATCAAAATCAATGAATTAAACTCCAAAATCTATAGAATTTCTTCAAACTTCATTAAACTATCAAATTTTCCATTTTTGATCAGAAACACGTCAATCCAAGTTCGTTTCTTACCAAATTTTACAGATAACTCATATAATATATATTGAACCTGTTCCGGGCTCCGGAACCATAATACGGGCCCACTAACATGGGTTTCACGTCAAAATTCATTTCCAAAAGTCTTTATTATTTTCAGAAAATAATTTTCTTTAAAGATTCATTTCTCGGACGTGGGACCTCGGAATTCAATTCCGGGCATACGCCCAAGTCCCATATTTTCCTACGGACCCTCCGGGACCGTCAAATCACGGGTCCGTGTCCGTTTACCAAAAATGTTGACTAAAGTCAACTTTATTCAATTAATTATCATAAATTCAACTTTTTAATCAAATTTCCACATAAAGACTTCCCGACTATGCGCCCGGGCTGTGCACGCACATCGAGGTGAGATTAACGGAGGCTTTTGGGGCCTCGAAATACAATTTAGCTAAATTTACACAAGATGACCTTTTGGGTCATCACACGATCTCTTTGTGAGACGCTAAAATGGTGCACCCTAGAATAGTACAACTAGATATGAATACTAGAATGTTCAAAGACATGCACTGGAATCCTGGAAAGAATAAATATTACCTTAGTGTGGCATTCATCCGTAGTAGAGAGAGAATGTTAGGCAACCCGAAAAGTCAGTGGATGGAGCAAGGGGAGATAAAAGCAAAAAAATGTCTTGTTGGAGTTTTCAGAATAAAGTGATAGACATAAATGTTAGCATGAAAATAAGAAGAGAGTTAATAAACCATTATGAGTAAGATGTGATACATGGAGGACAATGGTAGATTAAAAAATGACAGTATTACCGAATCTATAGTCAAGGGAAGGAACAGGCGAGAGGTAACAAGCCTTGAGGCGACAAAAGAGCATAGGTCATAAAGTCACATCCTCATTTCGAGAAATAAGTTCATGACTCTAATGTGATTGCCAAAGGGAAAAGTTAGACCCCAGAGTAATAGAAATCAGTATGGGCTGGTGAACAAGATAAACTAAACATGAATTAAGGACTGAGTGATTTGATAATGGCCATCATCATGAGAATTTTAGATTACGTTCCGGCAATAATAGAATGGACAACATAAGAAGATTCATGAGAAATTCAGAGGATGGTCATTCAGGAAGACACCTCCCTAAAGCTAAAGTTAAGCTTAAGGGACTGTATGTGCGAGTTACACTAAGTGTCACCTTCGCGGGTAAGGAATTTTGTTATCCTTGGTACAGAAGGATTATCGCAAGGAGATTAAGGGTCATCAATTATGTGAGAAGATGCCAAAGAGGAATAGGTAAAACATCTATAGGTAGCTCTTCGTAGAACTAAATCTTAGTACTTCCTTAAAGGGGGGAATATGGAGTGATGTGGCATTAAGTCAGAATTAAGTGGTTCTAGTAACTATGGAATGGTAAAGGAAGAATGCGATATAAATGAGAAAGGGAAGAGATTACACTTGTTCAACTCCTACGTATATTCTACGATTCCAGAACATTAAGCAAGCACGATGTCAAAGAGAGGAAGTAAGGGTTCCGGCCCGTGATGTTATTGATAAATAAGGAGCCACTGTGAGAGGTAAGTTAAGACAAAGTAAATAACCCAATAACAATTACGCGAAATTGATATGATAAGGGGCCAACGAGTAGTTATAAGTTGATTCAGGAAGAGCCTAGTTATGCCTATACCAGAGGTTACAGACAAATCAACAAATCGTGCAAGATAAACATAGTAAAACCCAATATAGTGAATTCAGCCTCGCAGTAATGTCATTGTAATACTTGAGATATATTCAAATAGGATTTGGGATAGTTAAAGGTACCCTATGAGTACTACGAAAATAAAAGAGAGTGTCACTGTGAAGACAATCAAAACTTTAGTTCGGAAGCAACCCTACAAGTACAAAGGCGTGGAGGTAAGTAACTATGAAAAATTATAGGCGAGGAAGGACATCAAAAATTCCATTGAGTATGCGATATAATGAGCTCGAAGCCTTATAAAGGTCAGAGGATCCTACGTAAATACTACAATGAAAGACTAGCTGAGGAAATAAGGAAGAAGGCTTCAACCTAAGCATAGTAACTTGAAGAAGAAATGGTCATGTAAAAACAGTCTCACTACAACATTGTATGCACTCCCAAAGAAAGTGGCATCTATCATGACTAATGAACAGGAAGTAAGTGATATTCGACATCATATGGGTTACATGGGATTCTTGTATTCGTGAATGCCAAGATAAGCCAAGTATGCACACAACAAAGGGCAGAAAGACCAGGACAAGTAATAGCTTACGTTTAAAGAAAGCTGAGAAGGAACGAAATGAATTATTTGACCAATGATCCAGAGTTAGTTACGTTATGAACACACTTAAGATTTTGGAATATTATCCATGCAGCATATATGTTGACAATCACACAACCATAGAAGACTTCGGTATAAGTTAAAAGAAATAATTGAGTCCAGGTCATAAACAAAGGGTTGAATTATGGTATCACGGATATTCCATAGCCTCCATGAAAGGCAAAAGTAATAACTAATACCATGAGGCGCAGATCGGAAGATAGCTTAAGCCTACATAAAGGCTAATCAGAGAGAAAAGGAAACTAAAGAGTTACATCAACTAAGTAAATCGGGAGACATATTATTGGACCAAGAAAATTATAGACCTCGTGATTGAAAACGTTGCAGGATCACTCTTAAATATCAGAGGTACAAGAGAGATAGTATAGTAGCCATATTCTATAACGACTTTACGATAAAGCAGTTAGAAAAGTAACAACCTCATAAGAAGTCAGTATGAAGCTCCCACCGGATTGTTTATGCGTGCAAGTATTATAGTAGAGCTTCAAGCTGTGGATGTGAATTATACCTATGTGGAAGGGAGGTCATGAAAGAGGTAGAAGATGTGATATGAAATTTAAGGTAAGTAAGGTAAAGTTGAACAACGTACGAGATTCTCAAATTCAGAAGGTAGTGAATAGTCCATACCTCGGATAGAAGGCTAGAAGCACGATGATTCAGTATCCAGGAATGATAGCAGCGTCGTTAGTGGCATATCTTGCAGCCTATGGTTTCTAGGTATCGAGCGGCCTAGGCATGAGAAGAAAAGAAGAGTTGACGATGTGATGTCTCTCTTGATGTTCCAGAATAACATAAGGAAATCTATGGTGCAGGCTGCATGACAGAAGGTAGCAACAGTTACTAGATTGAAATAATTCCGACCACAAGTCATGGTGAGAGAAAGAGACCTAAAGGGGGGGGGGATGCCTTGGCCTTTGGAATTATTCAAAGAACAGTTGACTAGATGGAAAGGACAGTATTAAAACAATCCGTAAGAGCTATCATTGCATCGGTCAACATTCGAGGATGAATGTTCCAAAGGGAGGAATGATGTTACACCCCATAGTTTCGTATGTGAAAGTACGTCATAAGTCAATTGATGTAAGCTCTGAAATGAGATCATCTCTAAAAGTACAAAAAGTAAGTTAATCATATTACCATATTTTAGATCATGGTCTACAAGTACCAAGAGGGTTGGAAATTTTAGGAGCTAAAAAAATTGAAGAAAATAAGTTTCGTCGAAAGTCGACAAGTTGGGAATGTTATAACATGTACTTTTTGGGTGAGACTAGGGTGTTCAAAATAATAAGGAGGTTATGTTATGAGTTATTTTTTTTTTATGATAGTCGTGTATGAAGTGAAGCGAGTTGTGGAACAAAAGTTGGCAAAGATCATCACAAGTTACATCCATAACTATGCTGAAATTTAGGTCAAATATAGCTGAGCTTTTCTCCCGATATACTTGGTATTAAGGGGTGATCTACCTACTAAATTGAATATCTATGATTCTATTTTCTAGAGCATTAAACCGTTCATCGATACGACATAGGAGTAGAGAGATATTTGCAGTTTCGCGAGACTGCGCAGACGTCATAAGTGACAAGTAGGTGTGTCACTAAAGCTTATTGGTCAATACAGTCCGAGTGTTATATGAGGTCTTATTGGGACATATTATATATAAAATTGAAGGTCTATGAATTTAGTTTCTAATTCACTTAACCGATTTTTCGTACGACATCTGGATAAAAAAATATAAGCGTTTGAAGAAGAGTCAATAATAAGGTGCCAAGCTAGCACCTCTTTGACTTTGCAAAAAAGGGATATATATATAGGCCTTATGTCGTATCTTTCTTCACTTTTCCACATACCACGAGCAGAATAAGACCCTTAAACTTTTCCCCAATCTCTCCACAAGGGTTTCAAAGAATATTAACATCCCGGGTACGAAATCAAGTAGCGATAACACTAGAACGATCCCAACGACGTAAGTATCGCTATATCACCTCTCTTTTTCTTTGTAGTTTGAGTTTTGGAAGGTACTTCATAGTTAAGAAAACGTCTAATTTCTGTATTTAAGCTTTAAATATCAAGGAAGTTTAATAAATTTATTTTCTCATAGTTAGAACTCACGGGACGGTGATCGGAAGCTGTGAGTTCGAGTTATTCTACTTGTAGTGGACTGTTTTATGGGCTGTTTCGTGTTTCTTTTGGGCTGTCTATTTTGCTGATGTTTTATGGAGTCTTGGAGGATAAACGAATTGTAGAAACACCACATAATGATGGAGTGGTTGACTGGTCATTCGTCGTTACATTTTTAGGTTGTTTGGCACTACTTTTGTTGTCCTTTTATATATGAAGTGATTAGGGTGTGTGGGCTATTTTTTGATATATTGTGGTGGAGATAAGGTTGGGAAATAATGCATACATGTTGTTATTATTTTTTTCTTGGTGTTGTTGGTATATGGTATTGGAGGAGGGCCTTGTTACAGGGGATACTCAGCAATCATTTTGAATCTCCTCATGTTGTGGTAGATTGAATTGAGTTTTTTTGAAGAATTTCTTTGAAGGTATTAAGGACTCAACGGATTTAAGGTATACTAAGGCTATCCCTTCTTTCTTTTGGTATGATCTATACGACACAAACGAGACGAGCAAATGCGTGATTTCCATAAATGACTCTATTTATAGAAATACTAGAGGTGCTTATGTTCTTAATTCCCAAATGTGTAATATTATTCTATCATCTGTTCATGAATCTCAGAAAATATGTAAGTTTATAAAGTTTACTTCATGATATTAATCAAAGGCATAACGGTCTTATGACATTCTGAGAAACTTTATTAACGTACTTCTCATGCATTGCATTCATTTACATTGACCTATGACCAGATGATATTATATACGTGTATATATGTATATTATATTTGTATGGGATATGGAAAAAGGTTACGGCGTTATATACGCACCACCACTTGATTAGCTGGTATACGTTGAGATCTGCCCATAATGGCCGAAATGATATGATGAGATGCTTTCAGAGGTTTGATGATGTTATGAACGCATATACTCATGCATGGTATGACATTTATATGCATATGCATGATATTATAATATTAAATAATTCTCGAAGCTATTAAGATATGCATGTTGAGTCTTCTACTCTATGTTTTTCTCATGTCTATTGTTTACTGATTTTCATTCCTTACATACTCGGTATATTATTTGTACTAACATCCCTTTGCCTGGGGACGCTGCATTTCATGCCTGCAGGTCCCGATAGACAAGTTGAGAGTCCTCCAAGTAGACTATCAGCTCATCAAAAAGTGTTGATGCGCTCCATTTGCTCTGGAGTTGATTATTTGGTTAGTATAATTAGAAAATGTATTGATGGGTATGGCGGGCCCAGCCATGACCTTTATGATACGTATGTACTCTTAGAGGCTTGCAGAAAGATTTTATGTATAGGGATACTTGTATGGCCTTGTCGATCTATGTTTTGAGTTTACAAATGATCATGTTGGCCTTATAGGCCTGTATGTCACGTATGTAAGTTTCTATATCAGGTTGGGTCGTTCTATGTCGAGTATCCTATCATGCTTATTCTACTTATTCCATGACAGCCTCTTCGGCTCATTTACCAATGATAGTACGATAAGAAAGATATGGTACGTTGGTACTCGTTTGAGTAAGGTACCAGGTGATCGTCGCGGCCCATCGGTTTGGATCGTGACACCTCGTCACTACTCTACCGAGGTTAGGCTTGACACTTACTGGGTACCATTGTGGTGTACTCACGCTACTCTTCTGCACATGTATTGTGTGCAGATCCAGGTACCACCTACCAGCCCTGCTATTAGCTGAGCGTACTTACTGCTGCTTCAGAGACTTCAAGGTATATTTTTCAGCGTCCGCAGACCTCCGAGTCCCCCTCTATCCCTTATGATGTCCCTCCTTTATTTTATTTTCTAGTTACTGATATATAGACATTAGGGCAAATTCTTAGAGCTTGTGACTTGTGACTACTGGGTGTTGAGAATTGTTCATGCTCGAGTGTTGGTTTACTTGTACATATCGAGCATCATCTTTTAGTTATATAGTTATATGTTGAAGTTTAGTTGTTAAACTATACTTTTATTTCAATTATTCTGCGATTTACTAGGCTTACCTAGTCATAGCGACTATGTACTGTCACGGCGTCTTACGGAGGAAAATTAGGGTTGTGACATAAGTATATATAATTATGGGAGTAGACAAAATTTTGATATACAAAGAAAGAAAATAAAATTTTGATATAAACGAAGGAAAATAAACTTATGATATCGATTTTGGTATATACATATTACAAACGATATACAAACATACAATTATTTTTATTGATGGGGAGCTTTGGTGTACTAGTAAAGTTGTTGTCATGTGACCAGGAGGTCAAGGGTTCGAGCCGTGGAAACAGTCTCTTACAGAAAATCAGGGTAAGGTTGCGTATGATAGACCCTTGTGGTCCGGCCCTTCTCCAGACTCCGCGCATAGCGGGAAGCTAGTGAACCAGGCTACCCTTTTATAATTATTTTTATTGCTATATACATTGATATAGAGGCAAAAATAAATATTAAATAACTATATATATAATTTCATTTAGATATACAAAGAAAAAAAATAAAATTTTGATATACATGTTGATATACATAAAAAAGAAAAAAAATTGTGATGTACACATTATTGTTGTGATATATATTTATTGGTTGCTTGGTGCCAATATCTACAATAAGGATTTTCTTTTGCTAGTTATGGTGGTAGGTTGTGACACCATGCCAAAATACCGTGAAAATAGCATGGTCTAGATAGTTTTCGGACTGGTAATTGAAAAATAGCCAGCATTTGCAAAGTCAATGAAAAATAGCCATTAGTTTGCTGCAACACAGAAACTTCCAACATGACATATTGGAGATTGATGCACATCTGTATGAACTTGCAGCATATTATGCTGGAACTCCAGCACAAGGAAAGTTCCAGCATAATATACTGGAGATTGGAGCACCTGTGTATGAACTTCCAGCATATTATGCTGGACCAGTATATTATGCTGGAACTCCAGCACAAGGAAAGTTCCAGCATAATATACTGGAGATTGGAGCACCTGTGTATGAACTTCCAGCATATTATGCTGGACCAGTATATTATGCTGGAACTCCAGTATATTATGTTGGATTAGTATATTATGCTGAAACTCCAATATATTATGCTGGAAGTTCACATGTAAAAAATTTAAACTCCAGTATATTATGTTGTGACTATTTTTCAATTACCACTTGTTCTTGACTATTTGTGAATTTCACCGCAAAATACCTATTGGAAACTGTCCAGGCCCAACAAAATGATGTTAATATTTGAAGCATCAAAAGTTTTTCTCTTTAAGGACGATTTCTTGAAACTATTTTTCGAAATATTTTAGCTATAAAAGATAGTGATTTATATAACTTTTTACATAGCTTCAAATTTTTAAAACTTTATTTTACAAAACTAAGCGATTAATATTTTTAATTCACAAGAAAAAAGTAACATATGCAAATTCTTTTACGCCGAATTATTTATAATAACGAACATAGATTGACTTCAGTAAATCATGACATATAATATCCTGAGATTAATATTTTAATTCACATGAAAAAAGTTAGATATACAAATTCATTTACTCCGAATTATTTATAATTATGAACATAGATTGACTTTCAGTAAATCATGACATATAATATCCTCACATAATTTATATAACTACTATACCTCAACAAAACTCATGTAGATAAACATGCCATAGTGAATCAAAATTTCCGAATCCCTTGTGTGCTCATCTAACATACTTTTTTTTACGAGTGTAACAACATAGTTTAAGCTAATTACATTTTGGGACATTATTATCCTGCACTTAACTGCTTCTCCGTTTCTATACTCTGTGATCAAACAATAAAGTTTTGGAAAAAAAAATCAAATAATAAGAAAAACTAAGCAAGGGAAATCTGAACAGGCAGACTGACCGTTAAATAAATAAATAAAGAGTTGTTGGAATTAGCTTAGGATCTTCAAGCTTGATATAAAGTGGTTTCATAAGTTTAATGGAACCTACTCAAGTAATTTTATACGACCTAAATCTTTATTTCAAAATTCCTCTATTCCCTCCGCTAGTTGATTATTAACAGAGTCGGATTCGGAATTTAAACTTTATGGATTTTGATTCACAATTCTATCACACCTCATCTAATTTAATGGGTTCAAAATTTATTATTTATATATATTTAATATTATTTTTTTGCGGAAAATTACAGGGTATGAGCAAAAGCTATGGGTTCCGTTAAACCCATAGCTCATACACCGGATACGCCTATGATTATTGAAGTGTACTAGTTTTTAAAAATGTTTTATAAGGTTTGTCGAGTTTTGCTAAATATGGTAATAGAAGTAGTAGCTTGTTTGGTCCAAGCTTCTCCAAATTCAAAAGTATTTTTTTTGAAAAAAAGTATTTTTTTTTTTTCAAAAGTATTTGGCCAAGCTTTTAGATTGAAAAAAAAGCTTTTGGGTAAAAGCAGAAACAATTTTGGATAATCAGAAAGTTGTAGCTTTTCCCCAAAAGTAATTTTGAAAAGTACACTTCAAATTATTTTTAAAAGCTTGGCCAAATACGAATTACTATTTTTGAGAAAAGTATTTTAATAAAAAAAGTACTTATCAAGTAAGCTGATTTTTAAAGCCCGGCCAAACTGGCTATAAATTCAGTCAACTATTACCTGCGTTAGACTAACAATTCTAGGCTATATAAAAATTGTTAATTAATAAAAGCTCTTCGGATAAGAAAGCACGGCAATAAAAAATTGGAAACAACCAAGACCTTCTTTTCCTAATTCTCACAAGAAAGTAATTAATTATTTTCTACCTACGATTAGATTATCAAAGTATCTTCGACATAATCACGCCAATTTGTTTGCAATAAGTATCAACTAATTAAAGGATCAGCCGACATAATCACGCGGCAATAAGTAAGGAGTCTTTCTAATCTTGTCATGTTAGGAAAGTGGTGAGAAGTTTGTATGTAAGAATATGATGATCAGAATACTAAATAAGTGTAGCTTGATTAGTATATTATTATTTGATGAAAAGATTAAGAAATATGTTTAAAATAGTAAATGTGGTTGAGGGGGAGCTATCCTGCATAGAAGAAAGTGGAAAAGAACAAATGGCGTAGGTTGTTTTCTTTTGTAGACTTCAAGATTCCTTTTGAACTCTACGAGACTTAAGTTCAATTGTCGCCAACGCAGAATCCTTGCAAAAAGGAATAGATAGTTATTCTTTTGGTATTTTCTCAAAAATCCAACTTACTTGCTAATTGAGCATAGAGGAAATATCCTTTGACAACTTTATCCTCATTGTTATTAGTCATCAAAATGGTCTTTTGTACATTAGTCCACACTCTCTAACAAAACTTGTATGAGAGAGGTGAGCCCAATTATTCGTCTTTGAGAATCATGATTTGCTTAATTTGATGAATCATTTCTTGGGGAAGTGCACTAGTACCCTATTTTAAGGGCACTGTTTAAGCTATACCCAATTTTTAAAAATTATTGAACTTGTACCCAATCTATCACAAGTGATTAATATTTGGACAATAATTTCCTTTAAGAAGCTATCCAGCAACTCTAGTCAACCAAAACAAAAATAAGAGTTGGCATAATCAAATTATCAAATATACTCTTGAATTAAATATACCGAAAAAGAGAAGGAAATCTAAATTTGATGGGAAAAAAACAAAAATGACATACAACGAGGAGAAAAAAAGATAAAAAGAAAAACTTTAGATATGTTGCTATAAACTTCAGTGTAGAGTAAGAATTTTAGATATTTTTGTTACGAACTTCAGGCATTTTGATATGTACTTCAGATATTTTTTTATGAACTTCAGTCATTTTGATATAAACTTCAGAATTTTGACATAAACTTCAGACATTTGGCTATGAACTTCAGATATTTGGCTAAGATTGTCAAACGTATGTGGTATATACTTCAGATACTACTATAAACTTCAGACATTTAAGTCTGAAGTTAGGCGCTGCTATTGGCGAACTTCAGATGCCCAAGTCTGAAGTTGTTCTTAATAATTTTGGTCTGACGAGTGGGAGGGCAGAAAAGAAAGGCAGCAATACCAATGGAACCATGTATTACAATCCAAAAACATGAGTAATACAGTCAAACTCATGAAACTTAAAACTAGTATAAAGTTAAAGGAAGTGACACCAATTAAATTAGTGGATCCAAATTATGGACTGAAAAACTAAACTACCAAATAGGGAACATGGATCTGTTTGCCAAGGATTATTAGGTGAAATCCTAGGATTTTGTGAAACAAATGCTGCCTTACAGTAAGATAAAGGAAATGGGGGAGAGAAAATAAAAGGAAGTGGAATCTGGAAGGTTTTGAAAACTGAGGTGTGATCTGTGGATAGAGGCAACGAATGTGGTGGAAGTTCAGGGCCATGGAGAGCGATTCATAGGAGGCGCTATATTTTGGTGATATCTGTTAGGAGTATAGATATTCTAGATCTTTGATGATGGAGGATAAAGTAGTACTTTTGATTTGTTTTAAGATAAAAATGAGTACAGATACAAAAAATTTTGAGGATTGGGTACAACTTAAAGACCACCGCACAAAGTGGCTCTCCCATACAATTTTTACATCATTTCTCTTGGAAAGGGTGAAATTTGGAGTGTAATACGTCCACAATTATATTGTCTGTTGGGTATGATATAAAATGTTTTTCACATGTCGTATAAAATTATTCCCCTAAATAATTTTGCACGGTTTTGTTAAGTATTAAGGCAGGTAATTAAGAACATTAGAATAATAAGCAAACTATTAAGGTGATTAAGAACATTAGAATTGCAAGCAATTTTTTTTAGGCGGAATGGTTTCATGGCCACTTGAACTTACATCACTTTTGAAAGCCGATATACTAACTTACAGGTTTCTCATTTGAACACTCAAACTAGTGATACCCTTGACTAATAAACACGTTTGACCATTGACCCATCCCATGTGGCGTCAGTTTTTCCTAGTCAGCTATGTGCGTGGGTCTCACGCCTTTTAGGAGCGTGAGAACCCCTTCCCAGACGACTTCTTATTTATTCATTTCTTCAACAGCTGACTGCATCTTTTAGTCTGCCTTATTCCGTCAAAGTTCCATCATCCAAAGCTCAAGGTGCAGTTTTTTTTCATCTTCTAAATTTTCGAGGATTTTTCTTTAATTCATCCGGTAACTCAATCACTATGTTACCATTTAGATTTTTAATTGTAATTTGTTAGATTTCACTGGTGTATCTTTTTCTTTTGAATTTTTTAGTTAGTTGCGTGATTGCTTCTTAGTTGCATTCAGAGTGGATCAGATAAACAGAAATGTGTAAAAATTAATTTTTGGTTTCCTTTATGATTTGTTTAAGAAATAGAATAGCTAAGAAGAAGGGTCAAGATTTAAACTTTGACAATTTCTTTGTGGGGGAAGGGGGGAAAATATGTTCCTAGTTAATTGGGCTACGCTTTGAATCTTTGAATGATGAATAAAACTGAGGAATTTGTAGAATATGGAAATTTTGTGAAGAAGATCGAGTGATTACTAACCTAGGTTTAAGGAGAGGAGTGTGTTTTAGAGAGATAAAGTTAAATGGAAAATGGGGTATGTCGGGTGAATACTGACTAAATGAGGGGGGACCCCAATCGATGGGGGTTTATTTTCCCGCCTTTGACGTGTCATGTTTTAATTGGCTGAGTGCTGACTGGGCGGACACATTAGATGACTGGGCGGACACATTAGTTGACCGGATGGACATGTTAGCAGAAGTGTGATACACGCGCGGAGGGTCAATGGTCCAACGTGTTTATTAGTCAAGGGTATCACTAGTTTGAGTGTTCAAATGGGAAACTTGTAAGTTAGTGTATCGGCTTTTAAAAACGATGTAAGTTCAAGTGGCCAGGAGGCCATTTCGCCTTTTTTTTTAAATAAAAAACTTTTATTCAAACAACAAAGTTAATGATTATTGCAACTAGAGACTAGCGTAGGCAATATAGCACCTCTTCCGTCCCTTTCAAAAGCATCAATAACAAAAGTGTGTGTGTGGGGGGGGAG